>UESW01004085.1:582453-714163 GCA_900491605.1 Calamus simplicifolius
ATCCAAAGGAAGGGGCCCGAGCTTGGTTCCGTCTGCCAATGCACAGATCAACTCCTTCTGGCAACGAAGAGGACCTTTCTAGCACACTTTGATGCATCGAAAGATCCCGCGGGTGGTAGATAAGTTTGTTCTCCATCCAGCAAGGAGCGGCGAGTCACTAGGGACTTCATCGCCCAGTTCAAGAAAGCTGCTTTAAGGTCTACAACCTTGGACTCAGTGGCCATCCTGGCCTTGAAGCAAGGCTCCGCCCATCATACTTCACCTACTCCCTTGACAAGAAGCTCCCGGTTCTTATGTTGAACTGTTGAGCTGGCATGAAGTATCCGCGCTGATGAGGCTGACTCTTCTCGGCGCAAGGCGGACGGGGGTTCCAGCAAGAAGCAGCCCGCCCCTAGCCTAAGGCTCGACCCAGAGGCCTGAGCCTCCCCGTTGACTGAACATGGTCCATGAGCACTCTCCCAGGAAGGGACCCTTCACCCCCCCTACTCGCTCCGATATCCCACATCTGATGAAATTGAAGGCGAGTCGTATCTCCAGCGCCCTCCTCCTATGACGCCGGGGACCCCTCGCAATAAAAATTTCTACTCATTTCCACCGAGACCATGGCCACAACAACGAAGACTGTCGTCAGCTGAAGAAGGCGATTAAAAACCTCATCCAGCCACCTAAGGAAGTTCGTCCAGAGGGGGAACCCGAGTGCCCCGGCCTGTCGGCACTCTGCCTTCTCAGGCCAGCATCGATAATGCTCCGACCAAGAAGACTATGCCATGATTTTCTAGGAGAAAGGCAGCGCCTCCAAGAGGCCACGGAGGATGAGGGACTAGATTCTATAATTTCTTCTTCTTTAAAAGGAACTAGAGGGGATGGTTAATAGCAATGATGACAGCGTCCTCGTGTCCATGACGATCGCAAAACACCTATAAAGAGAATCTTAACAGTTGAAGCGCGTCGATGTTTTGAGTTATGAGCCTTTGTTCTAATGACTTGTCCTTAACTTCCTCGGCCTGTTACACGCCCCTGATGGGCTTCACAGGAGACTCTATGAGAGTTGAGGGAGAGATCACTCTTCGGCCACGATCGGGATGCCACCATGTCAAGCACGGTCTTCATGAACTTTCTGGTTGTCCGAGTTTTCCTAGCCTACCATCCTCGGAAGATCCAATCTAAACCTCTGGATGCCATCATCTCCACCAAAAGACTGTTCATGAGGTTTCCCAACAGTGAGGGAGTCGGGAGATGCGGGGAAGAGCGAAACCCAATGCCGCTCTACTACCATATGGCTCCTAGCCCTCATGGGATAATGGCTGCACCAGTGCCAGAGTCGCTTGACCTCAAGAGTTGGAGAGGAGAGGGGAGTCGGTCGAACGTCTGCTGACCTTTCCCTGGGAGGACCCAACGAACAGTCCAGATCGGGGCCTATTCCCTGAGGAGGCACGAGACCAACTTCTCACTTTCCTGCAGGCCAATTCAGACATCTTCACCTGATCACGTCCGATACTGGGTATACCCGGAAAGGTAAGTATCCATCAACTCAACATCAACCCAGGGTGCTGGCCTATCCGTCAGAAGAAGAGGAGCTTCACCCTGATCGGCAAAGGCATTGATAAGGAGGTTCGCAGTTGGTGGCCATCGGCCACATTCGAAAGGTCCACTGTCCTGGGCAACTGGTGATGGTCCGCAAAGCCAAAGAGCTGGAGGATGTGCATCGACTTCACCGATTTTAACAAGCCATGCCCCAAGGACAGCTTCCCATTACCTTGGATCGCTAGTAGGATGCACATCTGGCCACGAGACCTTAGCTTTATGGACGCCTTCTCAGGGTATAACCAAATCAAGATGGATCCGATGGATGAGGAGGCTACTTCGTTTGTGACCGAGAAGGCATATATTACAAAGTAATGCCCTAGACTAAAGAATACTGGGGCCACCTATCAAAGGCTAATGAACAAGGTCTTTGAGGACCATATTAGACGTAACATGGAGGTGTACGTGAACGATATGCTAACCAAGAGTATCCCACTAGACCATGTTGCTGACCTAGCGGAGACCTTCAGCAACCTTTGCTGGTTTTAGATGAGGTTGAATCCTCGTAAGTGCGCTTTCAGGGTTACAGCAGGCAAGTTTCTGGGCTTAATAGTAACAGCGGGGAATCGAGGCGAACCCCGACAAGATCCAAGCTATCTCAATATGAGGCCCCCGACTAACAAGAAGGAGGTGCAGTGCTTGACCGGGAGGGTGGCAGCTCTGAGCCAATTCCTGTCCAAATCAGCAGAGAGATGCTAGGCGCTACGCAAGGTCAATGGATTCGAGTGGACAAAGAGTGTCACAAGGCCTTCATGGAGCTAAAGGATTCCTGTCCACCCCACTGCTGCTATCCAAGCCGCGCAGTGGGGGGGGAGCTTTTCCTCTACGTCTTCCTCTGAGGCCGTCAGCTCCGTGCTCATCCGTATGGATGCCGACAAGACGTAAAGGCCGGTTTATACACCAGCAAGGTGCTTCATGATGCGAAGACCAGGTATTTCAGAACTGAAAAGATTATTTTTTCTCTGATCGTCTTCGTCCATGTTTCAAGCCTTACTTCCAAGCCCACCCTATTGTGGTGCTTACGGACCAGCCACTAGGACAATTTTATCCCACTTGATACCTCGGCGGTGACGAAGTGGACCATCAGGTTGGGGGAGTTCGACTATCCTTTCGGCCAAGGTCAGCGATGAAGTCCTAGGTGTTAGCTAACTTTCTAGTTGAGTGTACGTGGGTTGAGGAGCAGTTGGAGGAACCCCACTTGAAGTCCTCAGACATAACGGCCGAGGCGGGAGGGGAGGATTGGAACCTCTACATGGACGGCGCGTCTAATTCCCAGGGGAGTGAAGCTGGGCTCATCCTAGCAAGCCTGAAGGGAGGCAGTGGAGTACGCCCTCCGTTTCCTTTTCCCCACCACCAACAACCAAGTGGAGTATGAAGCCTTATTAGCGGAAATGAAGCTGAGCCGGAGCAAGCATCTCAGGGCCTTCACTGACTCTCAATGTCGGCTCCCCCTTCTCTCTAGGGCCACCGACAGCACATCTGTACACCTATGGTAATCGGATAGAGTTTTACTAGTTTTTATGTAGTGCTCCATAAAGAGCTAGAGAACCCCAACAAATTATCATAAGTGGCAGACACTCAAAAACATATCCTGTTAAAAACTTTTATTATCAGCTCAATTATATATGCACATCACTCAAATCAATACTAAGCATCAACTTGTTCAGATATATTTTTTCATGACATTCCTCAGGTAGTTTACAAGAGCACATTCATAATCGACATCAAAAACATAAGTACATACACATACTCATAATTTTCTCCAAAATAAAGTCTCATATTCATATCCAAAAAGGTCTGATACATCATTACATCTTACTGTAACACACATATGCAATATACAAATCATCCCATCCTATCTCAATATACATGGCTATCTTCTATACACCCTTGCATCCAAGCAAGCTTCACCAGCTAAGGGTCCGGTCCTGCTTATCCTGTGATCCTAGTAGAATACTCACTGATCTAAAAGTAAATTTCAATCATATAGGGTAAGACCTAAGTTCTAGTGACTGGATAACCATCTAACTATGGAAAAAATAGAGAACCATAACCTCACATTTTCAACCGTATGTTGATACTATACTGCTTGTATAACTCAAAGTATATTTTTAATATGATATCAGATAAAGTAAAAAGTAGCTTATTCTTCAAATAATATACCAGTACTGAAATACTCTACAATAACTTTCCACTGAAAGATAACTCATTAAGATAAAAATTCATGCATTAAAATATGAAGATATACATTCTTTATCTACAACCCAGACTTTCTCTATAAAATTCTTAGATTCCCACTAGGATCTGCTGCCCACTGGTATCTCATGTAAACTTCTCCTCTTAGGATAATTACTTGGCTCATTGGCCCTTTTTAAATCACAACATATACTTTTAAATCTCATGCTACTGGGCTATGTATGTAATGCCTCTGAGGTACCACCCTACAGTCGCCCTCCTATAGGTATACTCTCATCGGGTGCATGACTAGCAACAGAATTCCCGCACAAATAGCACCCCTTACCCGTGCGGTTCATCCGGTAAAGTGCTTTGTTCCTTAACCTAGAACCTCGAATTTTCTTCTACCCCCACAGGCTATATATATAGTAACCAGCTCCACTGAGCTATGATTCATGCCCCATATGCTGCTTACAACCTGCCCCTCTGGCCTGGTCAAGCGTGCACTCACCCTGATTTTGGGGTTCATCGTACATCGATTCACAAGGAGGTATCGGCTCAATAGTAGTGTGCAATGCTCATGCTACAGTACAGTCTAAAGGGTGATCAGCCCTATAGCTGTCTTATGCTCAATATGATACATACCTCAAAATATATTATTTGTAAAGCTTTATCATGCAAATATGCCATGTATGCATTAACCATCCCCTCATCGAAACTCATGCTTATGTCTTTATGCTTAAAACTCATGCTCAAAACTTATGCATATTTCTTTATGCTTAAAACTCATGCTCAAAACTTATGTATCAGAATATCATGTACTAGGTTCTCATTTCTCAAATTTAAAATATACACAATACTCTACTAAACATAACATACCACAACTAGGTATTAGTCTCATTATACTAGCTCAAATCAATTTCTCATTGCTAGATGAGAAACCCACTCACCTTAGCAGGTTACTCCTCAACTGGTACTCAACTCCGGTATTCCAACTCCCTGGAATAACCCTCTTGACCTACATCAACATACAGATACGATAACTATTAGGATTACCTTCACACGAGGTTTTCCCATGAAACCATGCATGCATATATGATCTAACATCTAATATCTCATTATTTTCTTCCACCCTTTCTCTACTCAAGATTACTTCCACTATTGCCTCAAAATATAAGAGTTTAAGAAAATTTAAAGTCATGCAAGATCTAGGGAAGCTATAGCTTACCTGAAGTCAAGACAAACCCCAAGCTTTTCTTTCCTTTCCTCTTTCTTTCTCTTCTTCTTCTTCTTCCTCTCTTTTCTTCTCTCTTTTTCTCTTTCTTCTTTCTTTTTCTCTGGCTGAACCCACATTTCCCTTTTTCTCTAATGACTTGGGGACTATGTCATGGGTAACTTAGGGGCTAAGGTATGCCAATTTCCTATTTTACCCTCAAATACTCTTAACGCACGCTTTTTAAAAAACACGTGGCTCACTTATAACCATGATATTTTGTCCTTAAATTTTTTCTTTTTTAAATTGCCCTTAGTAAATTAGCAATTGACATTGGAGCCTTTTCCAAATTTGCCCCTGATATAGTAATTTTTTAATCAATTTATAGCCTAGATTATTATTTTTTATTTAAATAAATACTTTTATATAATATTTCTTAGAAAAGATCTTACCAACTTGAAGAGCTCAATTTTAGAAATTCAACGGTTCAAACGGCACTCAAATCGGACTTAAAACAGAATAAATATAAAATTTTCAAGATTTAACCCAGGAAATCTGCCGTCTTAGAGTCGGCTCTAACAGATTTAGAGTCGGCTCCTGAAAAAATTAGAGTCGGTTCCTAAAAATTAGAGTCAGCTCTAATACACAGTAGAAATGCTAACCTTCTATTTTTCCAATAGAGTCGACTCCCCTTCTGCAGGTGTCGAGTCTAAAGCGTGCTGGAAGTTTAAAACCGTGCCAGAGTCGACTCCACTCCAATTAGAGTCGACTCTAATTACTAAAACATCACTTAAGGATAAAACTCAAACTAAACTTGATTTTTCTTGTAATTTAAGCCTATTAAAACTTAAATCTCTCAATTTCTTAAATCAAACTCATTTGCACTCAAAAATATACTTATTTACTCCAAAATTTCTTCTTTTTACATTTATCAAATGGCCAACACGCCCACACTTCATTGAAACCCTCTGAATTTCATTTTAAATAAAAAATGCCATTAATATTACCAATAAATTATAAAGTTTTCATGATATTACACTCAACTTATCTCAAGGCAAGTTGCTAGGGAGTACGAGGCCCAAGATCCTATCATGTCTCGTTACCTGAGTAAGGTCCGATCTCAGGCCTCCCTTTTTACTTACTTTCGTGTCAGTTACATTCCCAGGGATGAGAATGCTAGGGATGCGTTGTCCCGTTTGGCCACATCGACCAACGGGGCCCTGGAAGAGCATGCGTAGAGCATCTGGAGGTCCCGAGTATCCAAGCTGCAGAGGAGACCTTGCCGGTCACTCAGGAGCCCACTTGAATGGATGCTTACATCTGGTACCTTACCGATGGTGCCCTCCCTGAAGACCCAACGAGGCTAGGCTACTCAAGCGGCGAGCTCCTAAATTTTTGATACTGGATGGGCAGCTCTGCCGAAGGTCCTCATACCCAATTCTCAAGTGTGTGTCGGTCCCATAGAAGCCGATTACATCCTTCGTGAGATCCATGAGGGTATCTGTGGGAGTCACCTAGGGGATAGAGCGCTAGCATACAAGGCCCTGCGCTAAGGATATTACTGGCTTACGATGAAGGAGGACGCCTCCGAGCTAGTTCGAAGGTGCGACAGCTGTCAGCGACACACCAACATCCAGCTGCAGCCGACCTCTCAGCTGAACCCTCTAACGGCCACATGACCCTTTGCTCAGTGGGGAATGGACATCCTAGGACCATTCCCCCCAGCCTCTGGCTAGCGTAGGTTTCTGCTGGTTGCCATCGATCACTTCACTAAATGGGTTGAGGCTGAGGCGCTGGCTAAGATCACCGAAAGCAAGGTAAGATACTTTTTCTGAAAATCCATAATCTGCTGGTTCGGATTGCCGCATACCCTCGTCACCGACAACAGCCGACAATTCGACAACGCTCCCTTTAGAGGATTCTGCATGGAGTTAGGCATCCATCAGTGGTTCACCTCTGTCGGTTACCCTCAGACCAACGGGGCGGCCGAGGTGACGAACCGCACTATCCTCCAAGGGCTCAGGGCATGACTAGATGACTTCAAGGGGAGATGGGTGGAGAAACTCCCCAACGTACTATGGGCCTATCACACGATGCTGCGAGCTCCCATCGGAGAGACCCCCTTCAGCCTCATTTTCAGGACTGAGGCTATCTTCCCTGTGGAGATCGGTGTCCCGAGTCTTCGAGCGGAGTCTTATGATGGGGAGGACAACTCGAGCCAGCTGTGAGCCAACCTTGACCTTGTGGAGGAGGCGCGTGACCGGGCGTGGCTTAGGATGGCTGCCTACCGATAGCAACTACTAGATACTACAATGCTCGCATCCGCCCTAGGAATGGGGACCTAGTCCTCAGGCGGGCTGAGGTCTCAAAGCCGACGGAAGGAGGCAAGATGTCACCAAACCGGGAAGGACCTTATCGGGTCACCGAGGCCCTCCACCATGGAGCGCATCGAATCGAATGACTGGATGGGAAGTCGCTCCCCCGAACTTGAAATTCTGACAGCCTCCATCGGTACTTCTAGTAATATACATTTTAACATTGGGTTATGAAGCATTTGTATTCTTTTGGATTAGCCTCTCATATTCTCGACTAATAAAAATATGTTCGAGTAACTCATCTTTTTAGCCAAAGCCCGACTCCGGTTGGCACTGAAAGACCAAGGCCATCTCGACACCAAAGCCCGACTCTGATCAGCACTGAAAGCTGAGGCCAGCTCGGCACCAAAGCTCGACTCCAATCGGCACTGAAAGCCCAAGTCCAGCTCAGCACCAAAGCCCGAGTCCGGTTGGCACTGAAAGCCCATGGCCAGGTCGGCACTAAAGCTCAACTCTGGTTGGCACTGAAAGCCCAAGGCCAACTCAGCACCAAAGTCCAACTCCGTTCGACACTAAAAGCCCAAGGCCAGCTCGACACCAAAGCCCGACTCTGGTCGGCATTGAAAGCCCGAGGCCAGTTTGGTACCAAAGCCCAACTCCGGTCAGCACTGAAATCCCGAGGTTAGCTCGGCACCAAAGCCCAACTCCGATTGGAACTAAAAGCCCAAGGCCAGCTCAGCACCAAAGCCTGACTTCGATCGGTATTGAAAGCCCGAGGCCAACTCGGCACCAAAGCCCGACTCGGTCGGCACTGAAAGCCCGAGGCCAGCTCAGCACCAAAACCCAACTTCGGTCAGTGCGGGGAACCCAAGGCCGACTTGGCACCTGAGGAACAACCTCGGCCAGCCCTGAAGTCCCGATGATCGCTCGACGCTACAAGCTCATCACGAGACTCATACCTCGACGTTGAACTCGGGTTTTCACAAAGCGAAGCTTCGAGGCCAGCCCCAGCACTCCCACTAGGATCCGATCCTATGTAGCAACTAAGTCGTAGATTTGCTCGCAGCGAGCAAACAAACACGATGACCCCGCCAGTGCCGATGCAGCCCCATCAAGGGTCCTACGACGGCAAGCTGAAGGGAAAACTGTACTACTTTAAGTACTCAACCCTTGATGATAGAATTCAAAAAAGGTCATTTTCATTACTTTGAATGTTTACAAAATGCCAACCATGTTGGACTTTAATACAAAAAGAAAAAGAAATACAAGTGATCAAGGCTCGACCGGCGCAGACCCATCATCAGTTGCCCTCGGCGCCGCTGGCAACCCCTCGAGCTCCTAATCCGGCTCGATGCCCTCGATGCTGGGGAGGCCAAAGGCCTTGGCCACCTTCTCCTTACCATCCTGGAAACCCTAAAGGTAAAGATCGGCAGAGGCCTCGACTAGCTCATCGGCGAAGCTGGCGGACTTCCGAAAGTCATCCATCACTTCGACGGACCTCCTCTCGGCGGCCGCTACCCTCGCCTCGGTGGCTGCAGCCCTCTCTTCAGCAGTGGTGACTACTTCTTCGCCCTTCGGACTATGGCCTCCCCTCCGCTGCCCGGGTGTCGGCCATCCTCACCACTTCCTCGCATTCTCGGCCCTCTCCTCGGTCGCTTTCACTTCGACAGAGAGGGCATTGATTCGGAACTCCCTAGTGGTGATGACCCCCATGGCGGCCCCCAGCTAATCCACGGCCACCCAGGCACGCTCGGCCTTGGCGACCGCCTGACGATCGGCCTCCTCAAGTTCTATGGCCCGATCAATTCGCACTGCCTCCAGGGCTTCCTCTACCCTCTCGGCTCAGGCCCAAGCATCGGCAGCCTCCTCCTGAGCCTGGTGGAGAATGGCCTCTCCCTAGTCGAGAACCTCCCTCATAGCAACTAGGGAGTTCATCGACTACATCAAAAATGAGTTAGCACAAGACAGTTGAGATATTTTATCTTAAAGTTATGTAAGATAACACATACCCAAATGTGGGCCACAAAGGCCTCTCTAAAGAAGGCCGAAGTCCCCTGCCGATGGAGCTCATCTTGGAACTCGGGCAAGCTGATCTGGGAGATGAGTCGCTCTGCTCGGTGACCGTGTTTCATTATGGAAGGCCAAGAAGGAATCTCCCCGACCTCGCCTCCCTCTGCAGCCTCGGCCGGCTCGGGTGTTGTGGGTAATGAGCCGAATGCTGGCGACATCTCCTCCACTAGCGGCCCTGCTGCAGCTAGGTGGTCCTTGCTCACCCTCTCACCCACGGGCGGGCCCTCGTCCGAGCCCGGCTCCACTTCCGTCCGCATCATTTCGGCGGCCAGGATGGTGGGCTCTATCGGCACAGTGGCCTCCTCAACTCTTGCTCCCTTCGGGGAGTGTCGGCCGTAAGGTCGATGGCTGGACCGGGCACACGATCCCCTTGGGACTCATGTTCCGGGGCAGGGGAGGACCGTGCTGGGGATCGGCTCGGGGCCTGGGTCCGCTGCCTCCCACTCAGCCCCGCGGCACCTTCAAGGGCTCTCTTCCTTTTCATCGCCGCCCTCCTAGCGACGTGGATCAGAATCTTCATAACTTCACAAGTCATCGGTCGAGATGAAAAAAAAAGAGAGAAACAGATTGAAGATCGGGAGGGCATGCAACTGCTCACCGCTGCTCGTAGAGATGCCCGTGAGCCGAAGGTTATCCTTCGATAGAAGTTCGTTGCAGCGGGGGACCACGGCAGTCAGCAGCTGCTCGAGCGCCTCCTTGTCCCTCGAAGCCACTGACTAATCCTTGTTTGGTCTGGTGTTCGGGTCCCCCCACCTCGACCTGACCCCATTAAGATCGGCAAAAAGAAGCGGGTCTTCTGCCCCTTAACGGATGAAGGCAGGCCTAACTTAAGGGTTCGACTGGGCCTGGGCTGGAATAGCCACCAACCCAACTGTTGTCGGAGGGTGTAGAGAGAACGAAAGAGTGAAACCCTGGCTTCGATGCCCTGAAAGTGACAGAGCACCATGAAGTCGCAGATGGTCCGAATGGAATTCAGAACCAACTACGCGGCGTCAGAGAATACCGATCGAGGAGGTTATTGAAGAAGGGATGAAAGGGCAGGCAGAAACCTATCCTAAGAGAGACTTCGTAGATGGCAACTCTACCAGGCCGGGAGGAGACTACCCTATTGTCAGGGGTAGGGAGGAACAGTCGAACGCTGCTCGGGATCTGGTAATGAGCCCAAATGTTGGCTAACTCCTGGCCGGCCCATTACGGTGGAGGCGGTCCCTTCTGAGAATTCCGCCCCCACCCTCGATGAGGCACCGGCGTCCACCGGGCAACCCCTAGCGGGAGCTCGGCCGGCAATTCACCGTTGGGACAGAGGAATACGATCCTCGGAGGAAAGAGAGGAGGAGGATCAGGAATGTGGAGGAGAAGAGGAAGTCTGCGGTCGCAAGGAAAAATGATCCTCAGGAGGGACGGAAGAAGACTAGGATGGAGAGGAGGCCATGGGAAAACCTCGGGATGATTAGGGGGACAAACCTGAATTAAGAGGAAGAGCGGAAAGAACGATGAGATTTGGGGGAAGACACGGACATGGCGAGAGCTCGAGGAAGAAGACGATTTCGGGAGCGGAATGCCAGATTTAGAGCTTTCCCCTGGCTTTACCAGTTTCGAATCGTCCCGCCTAGCCTAGCCGGCAAAGCGGACGCCCGTCATAGGCGGTGTCGCCTCAGCAGGTGCCTGGCACGTGGGGTGCTCCGCCTTTGGCCAATTGCGGAGCATCATTGGCGTCAGCACTATGATGGAAATGATGGCGGTTGCTTTTTCGTGGGTTCTAAAAGGACACCCCCGTTTCGAGGCGAATCTCCATAGATCTGACGGTTGACAGGGGTAGTGGCACTGCAAGACCCAAGTCACCTGCATTAAGAGATCGCTGTCCCGAAGGACACGTGCCCCTTCCCAATTGGCTACACACCGGGATCAACCACCTGGGAGCTTGCGCCCCTTTCGTCTGGCAGGGAGTAGGCCTGCATCGTCTCGGGGATGAAGGGGCATTTGATGTGGCTAATCAAGCCGTGTTAGAGTTGACGGAGGAGGTAACCGATGGATCCCCAGCCTCAGCCTCCAAGACCCCCTCGACCTCAGTTTCGGATCACCTCAGACTCGGACCGCGGGTCCCTTCGATCTCGGACTACGGGTCTCCTTGGCCTCGGACCTTGTCCCCTTGATCTCAGACCCCAAGTCCCCTCAGCCTCGGACCCCAAGTCCCCTTGGCCTCGGACCTTAGGTCCCCTCGGCCTCAGACTGCTGGTCTACTTGGCCTCTGACCTCGTCCCCTCGACCTCGAACCTATGTCCCCCTGGCCTTGGACCTCATGTCTCCTCGGCCTCGGACCCACGTCCCCTCGGCCTCCGACTGCGAGTCCCCTCGGCCTCTGACCTCAGGTCCCCTCAGCTTTTAACTGCGGGTCCCCTCGGCCTCGGACCTCATGTCCTCTCGACCTCAGGCCTAAGTCTCCTCGGACCCCAGGTCCCCTCGGCCTCCGACTGCGGGTCCCCTTGGCCTCGGACCTCATGTCCTCTTGGCCTCAGACCCCAGATCCCCTTGGCCTCGGGCTCTAAGTCCCCACTACCTCGAGCCGCCCAACACTACCACATGGCCCACTAACTGCCTGCAACTGCCACATGGCCCACTAACCGTCTGCAATTGCGCGTGGCCATTATCTTTAACCGCATAGCCTGACACGAATAGGCCCATCTGCTACTTGTGGTGTTGCGCCTGGTAGATGGCTGACGGGGCAGGATGCTTTTGACATGCTTAGTGTCGGTTATGACCTATCTTTGTCAGCCTGGCCACCTATTCACTATCGGACAACAACGTTTTGGAATTAGCCACCTTCCAAAAGAGGAAAAGGGGATCTCTGAACATGTATAAGAACCTACACTCGAAGGGATCTGAATTCAAGCTCTATAGCTATTTTTTTCTTAGCTCTATTTTTTCACTATTTCCGAGTTGCTTACTTGAGCATCGAAGGGTCTCCATCGGTGCAATCGGTCTCTAGAGACTTTCTTGCCGGAGCTTCGTCGAGGAAGAGGATCTTTGTTTCCCAGCGTTAGAGGAACCCAACTTGACGGCAACCGTTTTCATATTTTTAAAATTTTAATTTCCTAGATTTGAATATTTCATGGAATTTAGAAATTCTCAACCCAAATGTGAAAGGTCCAGAACCTCAACTTAATACACACGTATGTCGCTTGACGACCAATCATCAGCGCATCATATAGTGGATGCTAATTTAAAGCCTCATAAGTAACACTTAATAATATTCAAATTTATGACCCCAGGAACAAAATGGAGCAGCGGATTCGCTAAATCCTAGCAGGTCTATTGCTCAGTTTTTCCATTTACCATTCAAAGACGCGGGATGAGCTACGTAACGTAAACTCAAAAGCAATGTGAAGCCTGGAACCCCTGGCCTCGTAAAATCACCCTACCACCAACTAAGGATCTATTTTTATCCTTTGGAGACGGAGTCTCCTCAGAGAAACAGCTGACAGAAGCCCGTCTTTCGTCTTGCACATGCTTTTACCCATATCGTTATGATGTAAAGAAACCTTAGACGGAAAGGCCAATTCTCATGGGTGGTGTAGAAAATAAATAAAAGTCCAAGAGATATTAATTTGCATAAGACTTTGGATGGATAAAGTGAAGCCTGGATTTGAATATATATATATATATATATATATATATATATATATATGTACACTATAGCAAAAAATTTGTTCGTAGCCGTTATTTTTAATGGACGGATTATTGGCAAATGATCCGCAGGGCCCACCATTTTGAATGATGGGAAAGAGGTCATCGTATGCCGGAAGATTTTAAGGTGGGATTGCGGGGCTCTTCCGACGTTATGTTTTGATTTTTTGATTTTTTTTATTTTTTTGTGACGGACTGCTCTAACTTAAAATTATATATATATATATATATATATATATATATATTACAGACGAACGATCATAATTAGAGTACAGAATTTGAAAGAGAACTATAGGGCACGGATCACCCTGTGACCAGAACCATGGTCCAGAGTGATGTGCCACCTGACTAGCTACCCAGTCGGCTGCTAAGTTAGCTTTCCGATAGATATGTCGGATTTTGATGGTATCAGCCTGGCAAAACATTGTCCGAATGTCGCGGAGCAGATGTATGGAAGAGATCTGGTCAGCAGAGACCTGACAGAGCCAACTGATAACAGTAGTAGAGTTCCCCTCAATAAAAATCCTGTGGCTCCCCAGACTGCAAACGGCAAAAGATATACCAGCCCCAAGCCGCATACAGCTCGACTAAAGGTACCAACAGGTCAAGGAGGTCAAAACCCCACCCGCAGCTATCATCAACCTATCCGACCCATGGATCACAAAGCCCGAACCAGCAGTTCTACCACGGACACTCCCATCAAAGTTGATTTTGACAAACCCTAGGGGTGGGGGCTCACAAAAGATAAGGACCATCTGCCGGTGCGCTGCCAAGGCAGCAGGGGAACCCCAGCTTCTAGGGTCATCAGAACCAACATGAGTATGATGAAGGGTGTACTCCGCAGAAAGGGACAAAGCAGTCTGAACAAGCCTATGAAGGGGATCATCCTTATCATAGAAAATAATCCGGTTCGGAGATAGCCAAACCTGGTAAGCAATGTAAGCAATTGTGGTACCCACCTTCCAGATACCCCTCCGAATGTCAAGCCTGATCAATTGCAGAAAAGAGTTGCAGTTAGGGTCACTCCCATCACCCCAGAGACAGAACCCTGAGATCTGCCAAATCAGTCTCGCTCTACCGCACTAGAAAATAGCATGATCAATGGTCTCATCCTCTAACCCACAAAGAGGACATGTGACCTGGATCGACATACCCCTCCTAGAGAGCAAGGAACACGTAGGATGGCAGTCCCAAGCCAACTTCCAGATAAAGAGACGAACTCTAGGGTGAATGGAAATCTTCCATATCCAAGAACCATCCAAAGTAAGCCTGGGCTGAGGTCTGTAATCCTTCACAAGATCTCTGATAGGAGCACGAGTTGAATAGGATCTTCTCCATAAAGTGGTATCAGAAATATGACCCGAAAGAAGAGGAATAGAAAGAATACGCCGACAGAGCTCGTCACCAAACAGAGAAGATACCAAAGAAAGATGCCAACCATGACAATCTTGAGCAATTAAATCAATAACTCTCATACCACTGGGGATATCAAAGCTCACAAAAGTAGGCCAGCGGATAAGGGGAAGATCGAAGATCTATGTATCACCGACAACATCAACAGAGGCACCATCACCAATCATCCACGATATGTCAGACAGAATGGCCGGGCCATAACGGCAGACCTCTTTCCAGAAGAAAGAGTATCCCCGAGTCGACTGAGGATAAGTAGAAGGGGTCCAGTCTCCATATTTGGCACGCATAAACGAACTCCACAAGCTGTGCGAATCAAGCAGGAAGCGCGAAGCATGTCTAGCAGTCAAAGCCTCTTTCCTGACAATGAGAGAGTGGATCCCAAGTCCCCCTTCTAAAATCGGCATACAGACCGTATCCCATGCCATAAGGTGGATACCATGACCGTCCTGCATAGAGCCCCAGAGGAAATCCCAGAAATATCTCTCCAACCTCCTCAGACAAGATACCGGAACAGCATCGTTAGATAAAATGTAGATCGGGAGAGAAGTAAGCACAGACCGAATAAGGGTGAGCCTGGCCATCATAGATAACCCAATGACCTGCCATCCATCCAATCGGTCACAGACACGGCGCTCAAGGTCACTAAAATCAACACTACGTGGCCGTCTCCCAATGATGGTAATCCCTAGATAGGACAGACGGTCGGCCTGCTTAGAGATATCCAAGATTCGCATAATAGATCTTCTGACAGCAATGTTAGTCTTTGGACTGAAGCAAATCAAGGATTTACTGAGGTTGACTTTCTGACCAAAGCCCGATAATAAGACTGAATAACAGTGGCAAAGACAGAAGCATTAAAGGTAGTGACCTTGCCCAAGAGAATATAATCATCCGCAAATAGAAGATGGGAGAGCAAGGGCCCATTAGGCCCCCCACTATAAGGAACAAAGGAGGGATCGTGCTGAGCTAGAGAAAGAGCCCGAGATAACGCATCAGCAGATAAGATAAACAGGAACGGGGATAAAGGACATCCCTGCCTCAGACCAACAGCTGAATGAAAAAACTTCGTCAGGCCACCATTAACAGTAATAGAGAAGGACGACCGATGAACACAGGCCTTAATCCAAGCAATAAAGAGATCAGCAAACCCAAACTCCTGAAGAGTGCGATAGAGAAAATCCCAGCTCAGTCTATCATAAGCTCTCTCCATATCCATCTTCACAGCCATAAGACACTGATGAGTAGAGGCACGATGAAGGTCATGTATGAACTCTTGAGCTAGCAGAACATTATCAGAGATACAGCGACCTCTGAGAAAAGCTCCTTGCTTAGGAGAGATAAGGCGAGGAATTACCAGCCTCAGCCGAGATACCAAAAGACGAGCGCAGACCTTGTATAAAGTAGTGCATAAACTGATGGCCGATAGTGCTGAGGAATAGAAGAATCTGGATGTTTGGGCACCAAGGTAACTAGCGTCCGGTTCCAGTCAGGAGGAATAGATCTAGACATAAATACCAACTGGATAGCCTCGCCAACATCCTGGCTCACAATATCCCAATAGTGGCGGAAAAAGAAGGGGGGAAATCCGTCCGGCCCAGGGGCCTTATCAGAACCAAGATCCCATAATGCCATCCTAATCTCCTCCAAAGTAATAGACCTGGTAAGAAGGTCGTTCTCAGAATAAGAGACCTTAACGGAAGTCGGCACAGGAGTAACAGGGAGTCCATCCCCCGTCCGCTCAGTCCATCTGGACTGGAAGAAATGAAGGAACTGATCTATGATAACCTGGATATCCTCGTGGACAGTCCCCTCCTGATCAACAACTCGCCAGATCCGGTTCACCGAGCAACGATTTAAAGTGGCCTGATAAAAAAATCTAGTATTCTGATCACCATCCTTGACCCACTGAATCCGGGACCTTTGTCTCCAAAAAATCTCCTGCTGCCGAAAGAGGGAGTGATGGAGGGCCAAGTTGGAACGGAGAGAAATAAGGTCCTGATCAAGAAGACAGCCAAACTGATCTTCCATAGACAAGAGAGAGGCTATAGAAGCCTCAACCTGCTCAACTTGCCGCACAATATCACCAACCTCCACCCTGTTCCATCTAGATAACCTGTGTCTCGCAAGCTCCAAGCGTCTGGATAATCTATAAGTAGGACTCTCTCTAACAGGAAGACGCCACACCTGAGCGATTAAAGTCCTAGCACCAAAGTAAGATGTCCAAAATTTCTCAAACTTAAAGGGTCTCCTCTGCTGGGCAGCCAAATCAGTAGAGATGAGGATGGGATAGTGATCTGAGGCAATCCTGGATAAGTGAGTAACAGTGGTAGAAGGATAATACCGAAGCCAGTTAGCGGTGGCCAACACTCTATCCAAGCATTCCCAAACTCTAGCAGATCCCAACCGGTTATTACACCAAGTAAATTGGGACCCCTGGAACCCTAGGTCCAGTAAATTAGCAGAAGCTATGAAAGTCCTGAACTCCAAAACACCTGGGGTCTCAACAAACTGCTTACCATTATAAACTTTGAAACGATGCCTTTGAAATAGTAAAAAATATTTTAATTATTTAATTTTTTTAATTGATAAAATTAGCCATCATGTTAATCTCATTATAGGACAACATGAAGTAGAACTCTCTGTGTTTGATATGGGGTATAAGAGAGAATATTCCTCGGATATTTCTCTTTACTCTCAAAAGCTTCTGAAAAAGTTTAACCAGAGAGGATAACCCATGGTTATAGTTCTAAAAAAGTTTAATCGAAGAGGATAACTCAGGTTTAACCATGGATTATCCTCTGAACTTATTCCCTAGGGACCCAAGAATAACTAGAATTATCCCTTGATGGCAAAGCTGTTATTTTAAAAAGGTAGTTATCCCTTGAGCTATTCTTTGGATAAATGCTATCCTATACAGTTATCCAGGAATAGCTTTTTATGAATCAAACACTACCTTAACTTTGTGTTCACTATAATCTCTGCAGATATGACTTGAAAATAATGATAAGTAAAGGGAAGAGTAATAAATTTTTAAATCTTAGGCAATGTTTGATATGGGGGATAAGGGAGGATATCCCCTGGATATTCCTCCTTATTCCCAAATGCTATAGCTAGATGGGATAGGTCTGAAAAAGTTTAACCAGAGGGGATAACCCATGTTTAACCATGGGTTATCCCTTTAACTTATTCCCTAGGGAACCCAAGAACAACTAAAGTTATCTCTTGATGGCAGACTTGTAATTCTAAAAAGATGCTTATTCCCTCAGCTATCCCTTGAATAAATACTATCTTATACATTTATCTAGGGATAGCTTTTGGGCTATCAAACACTACCTTAAATTTACTCTCATAAAAAGAATTACTTTTTTATTAATTAATTTTGTTTGATAATTACTCACTCTCTTGCCTCATCACTTGTTCACTTGAAAAAATTAAATTAAAAAAAAATTATTTGAGAGCCCATGAGCATAACACTTGCGGACTCATAGAACATCACGACCACTCGCCAAACACTCGCAGGAACGTTTGGCGGCCGTTCATGTTTGGATTGCTTGATTTGAGTCTATGATTTAGGGTTAAAAAAATTTTAAATTTTAATATATTTTTTTATTTTTATTTTATTTTTATATCAAGTTATTCTTGATTTTTCTTTGAATATCTGAAGGAGCTATTGTATTGCATCTTCATGTAAGTATGCTCACGATAAAAGGTTCGAATCAAGCCGAATCATTGTACTTAAGGTACAGATCATTTACAACATGCATAAAGAGGGCAAAAACTAGTCTTTAGATCAGTATCTAATAGGTTTCTGACACGATTCTCAACTTCTTTTGATTACAATTTTTGCATTTAAATTTTTAAATTTAATTTTTTTAATAATTTTTAAATAGTTTAAATTTAAATTTATTATTATTTCACCATCATCTTTGTTCCATTAGTTATCTTAATATTCTCATTTTAGCCATACTTATCTTATGTACATATAATTTTTTAACCATCCAATATTTTATAAAAAGATATTCTCAACTTGGTAGGTATTTTACAATCACAAAATATTCGAATTGTGCTTTTCATATCATCCAATATATTCTAATCCTACATATAACACCATCCTCAATATTTCATTCCTTATTAATAATCAATCTTACATATCGAAAATAATCACTTTTAAAACATTTCATGGTCCTTAATTTTTACTTTATGTTCATCTTTATTTTAAATTATACTAAAATAATATTCTCTGCATTCTTTTTTTATCCTACTTAATCTAAAATTTTTAAAGTCTAATGCATGCCTTCAATAATTTTAATTCACGATTAACCCCGCTTTAGTTTCATATATCGTTACTCTATCATTTGCTTTTTTGACTATTATTTTAAATTGTCTATTAAGCTCATTTCATATAAAGATCTTATTTTTTTATACTTTGCATTAATCTTTTAATAAAAAATAGCTTTTCTAGTTAATTTTTTATTAAAAATAAAATTAACTCTTTAATATTGTTGTAATTCATCTCATCCCATATTCAAGTAATCTCTCCCAAAGCTTTATAGCATAATTGATGAGCTTGATAGGATAATAGCTAGAATAGTTTTGATTATTCTCTTTATTCTTATAAATTAGTAAGATAGTGTTCTTCCCTCATTTATTAGATCTTCTTAATTTTTATCTTATTAAATAAAATTTTTATTCATGTTACTCTAGTATCACTGAAATATTTTCAAACATTGATTAAAATATTATTAGGTTTCACAACTATTCTTATTTTCTTTTTTCTATAGTCTCTTTTACTTTAGATATCTCAATTTTACAGGTATATACATCATAACTTTATCATTAATAAAACCAGCTAGGCATTTAAATCATTTATAAATTTTTTATTAATAATATTTTTTTATCTTTCTTTGATCTTATTTTTTTAACTTAAATTTTTTAGCATTATCTTTGATGCATTTAACTTGAATTATATATCTAATGGTTTTTTTCTTATAGTCTTGCAATTTTATATATACCTTTATCTCTTTTTTAGTCTCTATCTTGTGATATAATTTTTTATATACCTTATATTTAGCTTCTTATATTATTTTTAAACTTCTTGCTTAACTATTTTATAGTTTTTTATTCTTACATTTAGGTAATTTTTATAGTATTCTCTTTTATCCTCAATTGTTACTTAAAATTTCTTAATCAAGTTTTTGCCATTCTTCTTTTAACTATTTTAGTATCTCTATAATTATTTTCCTAATGCTATTGTATATGATATTAATTTCGTCGTCTATACTTCATTTTTCTTCATTCATCATTCTATCCTTAAAAATCCCCCAACAGATATTTAAATTACTCTCTAATCTTATTAAACTTTTGATAAAAATCTATATATGTTAAAAACCCACATGAGATCATATACCAAACAAAATAATCTTCTAGTTTTATAGTTTTTGATGTGGCTGATCGAGCCGTATTAGAGTTGACGAAGGAGGTAACTGACGGATCCCCAGCCTCGATCTCTGAGACCCCCTCGGCCTTAGCTTTCGAATCCCCTCAGACTTAGACTGCGGGTCCCTTCGACCTTGGACTGCGGGTCTCTTCGGCCTCGGACCCTAGGTCCCCTCAGCCTCAAACCCAAGTTCCCTCGGCCTCGGACCTTAGGTCCCTCGACCTCGGATTGTGGGTCTACTCGGCCTTGAACCTTGTCCCCTCGACCTCGGACCCAGGTCCTCCTGGCCTCAGACCTCATGTCTCCTCGGCCTTAGGACTCATCCCCTCGGCCTTGGACCCCAGGTCCCCTCGGCCTCAGACCCCAAGTTCCCTCGGCCTCGAACCCCAGGTCCCTCGGCCTCAGACCCCAAGTCTCCTTGGCCTCAGACCCCAGGTCCCCTCGGCCTCAGACCCCAAGTCTCCTTGGCCTTAGACCCCAGGTCCCCTTGGCCTCTGACTGCAAGTTCCCTTGGCCTTGGACCCCAGGTCCCCTCGGCTTCTGACTGCGGGTCCCTTCGGCCTCGAACCTCATGTCCTCTCGGCCTCGGGCCCCAAGTCTCTTTGGACCCTAGGTCCCCTTGGCCTCCGACTGCGGGTCCCCTCGGCCTCGGACCTCATGTCCTCTCAACCTCGGGCCCCAAGTCTCCTTGGCCTCAAACCCCAGATCCCCTCGGCCTCAGGCTCCAGGTCCCCACTATATCGAGCCGCCCGACACTACCACGTGACCCACTAACTGCCTGCAACTGCCACATGGCCCACTAACCATCTACAATTGCGCATGGCCACTACCTGCAATGGTGTACGCCTGACATGACTAGGCCCACCTGCCACCTGTGGCGCTGCGCCTAGCAGGTGGCTAGCGGGGTAGGATGCCTCTGACATGCTCAGTGTCGGTTGTGATATGTCTTTGTCAGTCTGGCCACCTATCCACTACTGAACAATAATGTCTCGAAATTAGCCATCTTTCAAAGGCGAAAAAGGGGATCTTCGAATAGGTATAAGAATCTACACTCACAACGAGGGAAGAAATCTGAACTCAAGCGCTCTAGCTATTTTCCCTTAGCTCTATTTCTTCACTATTCCCGAGTTGCTTACTTAAGCGTCGAAGGGTCCCCATCGGTGCAACCGGTCTCCGGAGACTTTCTTACAGGAGTTTCATCGAGGAAGAGGATCTTCGTTTCTCGGTGTTAGAGGAACGCAACTTGGTGGCAACAGATTAGCGCACCAGGAAGGGGGAAGGAGAAGAGTAAGCTTCAAACCAGCCAACTACAGACTCTTCTTCTCCGAGTAGTTGAGAGGATGGTGGTGACACGTGCACAGGAGGTTTCCACCAGCTATGCTGGGGGGCATCGCCAGGAAGCTGAGCCACCGAAGGCCGATCCCCTCGCTCTCCAGGTCGGCATTCCCGCACCGTCATCGCCGCTGCCACCGCAGCAAAATGATCGGATCGCCGCCCTGACCATGCAGGTCCCATCTCTGTGGCGGTGGTTCAAGTGCTGCAGCAGCAGTCAGCAACTGTGCAAGGACACCTGGAACCGCCCTCATTGATCTCAGGATGGTCTAGCCCAGCCAACAGTCCATCCGAGGGAGGTCTCCCCTTCGGGAGGTTCGCCGTTGCCGCGCTCGCCCAGACATCATCGCCGGAAGGCCTCCAAGAGGCCCCGGTCCCCTTCTCACCATGCCAGCATTTCTCCTAAGCGGCGACATGGGAAGGATATAGAGCGCACAAGTCTATATCAGTGCCACCCCTCTCCATCCTCGGGATCTTCAAGGAAGGGGTCCTTTAACGGCCGAATCGCTCACCAGGCTGAGTGATGGCTAGATGAATATAACTAGCGGCAAGATGAGCTCAGCCATAGGATCACCAACCTATCGAAGGCGGATTACGATAGCCGTCCTCTGCTATCCCACCATATCATGGAGAAGCCAATCTCGATCCAGTTCCGCCTCCCTCAGCTGGACCATACGATGGCACCACCGATCCCCTAGACCATCTGGAGAGTTACAAGGTCCTGATGTAGGTCCAGAGGACGACCGATTCCCTTCTCTGCATCGCCTTTCCCACCATCCAAAGGAAGGTGGCCCGAGCTTGGTACTTCCTTCTGCCAATGCACAGCATCAACTCCTTCTGGCAACTGAAGAGGACCTTTCTAGCACACTTTGATGCATGTCGAAAGATCCCGCGGGTGGTAGATAGTTTGTTCTCCATCCAGCAGAGGAGCGGCGAGTCACTGAGGGACTTCATCGCCCAGTTCAAGAAAGCTGCTCTTAAGGTCTACAACCTTGAGGACTCAGTGGCCATCCTGGCCTTGAAGCAAGGGCTCCGCCCATCCTACTTCACCTACTCCCTTGACAAGAAGCTCCCCGGTTCTTATGTTGAACTGTTGAGCTGGGCATAGAAGTATATCCGCGCTGATGAGGCTGACTCTTCTCGGCGCAAGGCGGACGGGGGTTCCAGCAAGAAGCAAGCCCGCCCCTAGCCTACTGAGGCTCGACCCAGGAGGCCTGAGCCTCCCCGTCGACTGAACAATGGTCCATGAGCACTCACTCCCAGGAAGGGACCCTTCACCCCCCCTACTCGCTCCGATATCCCACATCTTGATTGAAATTGAAGGCGAGTCGTATCTCCAGCGCCCTCCTCCTATGACGCCGGGGACCCCTCGCAATAAAAATTTCTACTATCATTTCCACCGAGACCATGGCCACAACAACGAAGACTGTTGTCAGCTGAAGAAGGCGATTAAAAACCTCATCCAGCGCGGCCACCTAAGGAAGTTCGTCCAGAGGGGGAACCCGAGTGTGCCCGGCCTGTCGGCACCTCTGCCTTCTCAGGCCAGCATCGATAATGCTCCGACCAAGAAGACTATGGCCATGATTTTCTAGGAGAAAGGCAGCGCCTCCAAGAGGCCACGGGAGGATGAGGGACTAGATTCTATAATTTTCTTCTTTAAAAGGGATCTAGAGGGGATGGTTAATAGCAATGATGACAGCGTCCTCGTGTCCATGACGATCACGAAATACCCTATAAAGAGAATCTTAGTTAACAGTGGAAGCTCGGTCGATGTTTTGAGTTATGATGCCTTTGTTCTAATGAACTTGTCCCTTAACTTCCTTCGGCCTGTTACCACGCCCCTGATGGGCTTCACATGAGACTCTATGAGAGTTGAGGGAGAGATCACTCTTTCGGCCACGATCGGGATGCCACCATGTCAAAGCACGGTCTTCATTAACTTTCTGGTTGTCCGAGTTTTCCTAGCCTACAACACCATCCTCGGAAGATCCAATCTAAACCTCTTGGATGCCATCATCTCCACCAAAAGACTGTTCATGAGGTTTCCCAACAGTGAGGGAGTCGGGGAGATGCGGGGAGAGCGAAAACCCAATGCCGCTCTACTACCATATGGCTCCTAGCCCTCATGGGATAACGGCTGCACCAGTGCCAGAGTCGCTCGACTCTCAAGAGTTGGAGAGGAGAGGGGAGTCGGTCGAACGTCTGCTGACCTTTCCGCTGGGGAAGGACCCAATGAGAACAGTCCAGATCGGGGCCCTATTCCCTGAGGAGGTGCAAGACCAACTTCTCACTTTCCTGCAGGCCAATTCAGACATCTTCACCTGATCAACGTCCGACATACTGGGTATACCCGGAAAGGTAAGTATCCATCAACTCAACATCAACTCAGGGTGCTGGCCTATCCGTCAGAAGAAGAGGAGCTTCACCCCTGATCGGCAGAAGGCCATTGATGAGGAGGTTCGCAAGTTGGTGGCCATCGGCCACATTCGAAAGGTCCACTGTCCTGATTGGCTAGCAACTGGTGATGGTCCGCAAAGCCAGCAAGAGCTGGAGGATGTGCATCGACTTCACCGATTTTAACAAGCCATGCCCCAAGGACAGCTTCCCATTACCTTGGATCGACCAGCTAGTGGATGCAACGTCTGGCCACGAGACCCTTAGCTTTATGGACGTCTTCTCAGGGTATAACCAAATCAAGATGGATCCGATGGATGAGGAGGCTACTTCGTTTGTGACCGAGAAGGGCATATACTGTTACAAAGTAATGCCCTTCGGACTAAAGAATACTGGGGCCACCTATCAAAGGCTAATGAACAAGGTCTTTGAGGACCAAATTAGACGTAACATGGAGGTGTACGTGAACGATATGCTAACCAAGAGTATCCACACCATAGACCATGTTGCTGACCTAGCGGAGACCTTCAGCAACCTTTGCTGGTTTTAGATGAGGTTGAATCCTCGCAAGTGCGCTTTCAGGGTTACAGCAGGTAAGTTTCTGGGCTTAATAGTAACGCAGCGGGGAATCGAGGCGAACCCCGACAAGATCCAAGCTATCCTCAATATGAGGCCCCCGACTAATAAGAAGGAGGTGCAGTGCTTGACCGGGAGGGTGGCAGCTCTAAGCCATTTCCTATCCAAATCAGTAGAGAGATGCTAGGCGCTACGCAAGGTCAATGGTTCGAGTGGACAAAGGAGTGTCACAAGGCCTTCATGGAGCTAAAGGATTCTTGTCCACCCCACTGTTGCTATCCAAGCCGCGCGGTGGGGAGGAGCTTTTTCTCTACGTCACGCTTCCTCTGAGGCTGTCAGCTCCGTGCTCATCCATATGGATGCCGACAAGACGCAAAGGCCGGTTTATTACACCAGCAAGGTGCTTCATGACGCGGAGACCAGGTATTCCATAACTGAAAAGATTATTTTTTCTCTGATCGTCTTCGTCCAGTGTTTCAGGCTTTACTTCCAAGCCCACCCTATGGTGGTGCTTACGGACCAACCACTCAGGATGATTTTATCCCATCCTAATACCTCTGGCTGGCTGACAAAGTGGACCATCAGGTTGGGGGAGTTCGATCTATCCTTTCGGCCAAGGTCAGCGATGAAGTCCTAGGTGTTAGCTAACTTTCTAGTTGAGTGTACGTGGGTTGAGGAGCAGTTGGAGGAACCCCACTTGAAGTCCTCAGACATGACAGCCGAGGCAGGAGGGGAGGATTGGAACCTCCACATGGATGGCGCGTCTAATTCCTAGGGGAGTGGAGCTGGGCTCATCCTAGCAAGCCCGAAGGAGAGGCGGTGGAATACGCCCTCCATTTTCTTTTTTCCACCACCAACAACCAAGTGGAGTATGAAGCCTTATTAGTGGAAATGAAGCTAAGCTCGGAGCAAAGCATCTCAGGGCCTTCACTGACTCTCAATGTCGGCTCCCCCTTCTCTCTGGGGCCACTGATAGCACATCTGCACACCTATGGTAATCGGATAGAGTTTTACTAATCTTTATGTAGCGCTCCATAAAGAGCTAGAGAACCCAACAAATTATCATAAGTGGCAGACACTCAAAAACATATCATGTTAAAAACTTTTATTATCAGCTCAATTATATATGCACATCACTCAAATCAATACTAAGCATCAACTTGTTAAGATAATATTTTTTCATGACATTCCTCAGGTAGTTTACAAGAGCACATTCATAATCGACATCAAAAACATAAGTACATACACCATACTCATAATTTTCTCCAAAATATAAGTCTCATATTCATATCCAAAAAGGTCTGATACATCATTACATCTTACTGTATACACACATATGCAATATACAAATATCATCACATCCTATCTCAATATACATGGCTATCTTCTATACACCCTTGCATCCAAGCAAGCTTCACCAGCTAAGGGTCCGGTCCTGCTTATCCTGTGATCATGGCAGAAATACTCACTGATCTAAAAGTAAATTTCAATCATAAAGGGGTAAGACCTAAGTCCTAGTGACTGGATAACCATCTAACTATGGAAAAATAGAGAACCATAACCTCACATTTTCAACCGTATGCTGATACTATACAGCTTGTATAACTCAAAGTATATTTTTAACATGATATCAGATAAAGTAAAATGTAGCTTATTCTTCAAATAATATACCAGTACTGAAATACTCTACAATAACTTTCCACTGAAAGATAACTAATTAAGATAAAAATTCATGCATTACAATATTAAGATATACATTCTTTATCTACAGCCCATACTTTCTCTATAAAATTCTCAGATTTCCACTAGGATCTGCCTGCCCACTGATATCTCATGTAAACTTCTCCTCTT
This sequence comes from Calamus simplicifolius, assembly GCA_900491605.1. Classification (NCBI taxonomy): domain Eukaryota; kingdom Viridiplantae; phylum Streptophyta; class Magnoliopsida; order Arecales; family Arecaceae; genus Calamus; species Calamus simplicifolius. The sequence goes on from UESW01004085.1 coordinate 608,498, forward strand.
AGGATAATTACTTGGCTCATTGGCCCTTTTTAAATCACAACATATACTTTTAAATCTCATGCTACTGGGCTATGTATATAATGCCTCTGAGGTACCATCCTACAGTCGCCCTCTTGTAGGTATACTCTTATCGGGTGCGTGACTAGCAACAGAATTCCCGCACAAATAACACCCCTTACCCGTGCGGTTCATCCGGTAAAGTGCTTTGTTCCTTAATCCTAGAACCTCGGATTTTCTCTCTGCCCCCATAGGCTATATATATAGTAACCAGCTCTACTGAGCTATGATTCATGCCCCCACGGGCTGCTTACAACCTGCCCCTCTGGCTTGGTCAAGCATGCACTCACCCCTGATTTTGGGGTTCATCGTACATCGATTCATAAGGAAGTGCCGGCTCAATAGTAGTGTATAATGCTCATGCTACAGTACAGTCTAAAGGGTGATCATCCCATAGCTGCCTGATGCTCAATATGATACATACCTCAAAATATATCATTTGTAAAGCTTTATCATGCAAATATACCATGTATGCATTAACCATCCCCTTATTGAAACTCATGCTTATGTCTTTATGCTTAAAACTCATGCTCAAAACTCATGCTTATTTCTTTATGCTTAAAACTCATGCTCAAAACTTATGTATCAGAATATCATGTACTAGGTTCTCATTTCTCAAATTTAAAATATACACAATGCTCTACTAAACATAACATACCACAACTAGGTATTAGTCTCATTATACTAGCTTAAATCAACTTCTCATTGCTAGATGAGAAACCCACTCACCTTAGCAAGTTACTCCTCAACTGGTACTCAACTCCGGTATTCCAACTCTCTAGAATAACTCTCTTGACCTACATCAACATACAGATACGATAACTATTAGGATACCTTCACATGAGGTTTTTCCATGAAACCATGCATGCATATATGATCTAACCTTTAATATCTCATTATTTTCTTCTATCATTTCTCTACTCAAGATTACTTCAACTATTGCCTCAAAATATAAGAGTTTAAGAAAATTTAAAGTCATGCAAGATCTAGGGAAGCTATAGCTTACCTGAAGCCAAGACAAACCCCAAGCTTTTCTTTCCTTTCCTCTTTCTTTCTCCTTTTCTTCTTCTTCCTCTTCCTCTCTTTTCTTCTCTTCTTTTTCTCTTTCTTTTTCTTTCTTTTCTCTGGCTGAACCCACATTTCCCTTTTTCTCAATGATTTGGGGACTATGTCATGGGTAACTTAGGGGCTAAGGTATGCCAATTTCCTATTTTGCCCTCAAATACTCTTAACGCACGCTTTTTGAAAAATACATGGCTCACTTATAATCATGATATTTTTCTCTTAAATTTTCTTTTTTAAATTGCCCTTAGTACAATTAGCAATTGACATCAGAGCCTTTTCCAAATTTTCCCCTGATATAGCAATTTTTTAATCAATTTATAGCCTAAATTATTATTTTTTATTTAAATAAATATTTTTATATAATATTTCTTAGAAAAGATCTCATCAACTTGAAGAGCTTAATTTTAGAAATCCAACAGTTCAAACGATACTCAAATCGAACTTAAAATGGAATAAATATGAAATTTTCAAGATTTAACCCAAGAAATCTGCCGTCTTAGAGTTGGCTCTAACAGATTTAGAGTCAGCTCCCACAAAAATTAGAGTCAGCTCCTAAAAATTAGAGTCGGCTCTAATACATAGCAGAAATGCGAACCTTTTATTTTTCCAATAGAGTCGACTCCCTCTTCTGGAGGTGTCGACTCTAAAGCGTGCCGAAGTTTAAAACTGTGCCAGAGTCGACTCCACTCTAATTAGAGTCGACTCTAATTACTAAAACATCACTTAAGGATAAAACTCAAACTAAACTTGATTTTTCTTATAATTTAAGCCTATTAAAACTTAAATCTCTCAATTTCTTAAATCAAACTCATTCGCACTCAAAAATATACTCATTTACTCCAAAATTTCTTCTTTTTACATTTATCAAATGGCCAACACGCCCACACTTTATTAAAACCCTCTGACTTTCATTTTAAATGAAAAATGCCATTAATATTACCAATAAATTATAAAGTTTTCAGGATGTTATAAGGCAAGTTTCTAGGGAGTACGAGGCCCGAGATCCTATCATGTCATGTTACCCGAGTAAGGTCCGATCTCAGGCCTCCCTTTTTACTTACTTTCATATCAGTTACATTCCCAGGGGTGAGAACGCTAGGGCTGATGCGTTGTCCCGTTTGGCCACATCAACCAACGGGGCCCTGGGAAGAGCAACGTAGAGCATCTGAAGGTTCCGAGCATCGAAGCTGCAGAGGAGACCCTGCCGGTCACTCAGGAGCCCACTTGAATGGATGCTTACATCTGGTACCTTACCGATGGCGCCCTCCCTAAACACCCAACGAAGGCTAGGCTACTCAAGCGGTGAGCTCCTAAATTTTTGATACTGGATGGGCAGCTCTACCGAAAGTCCTCATACCCAATTCTCAAGTGCGTGTCGGTCCCACAGAAGCCGATTACATCCTTCGTGAGATCCACGAGGGTATTTGTGGGAGTCACCTAAGGGGTAGAGCGCTAGCATACAAGGCCCTGCGCTAAGGATATTACTGGCTTACGATGAAGGAGGATGCCTCCGAGCTAGTTTGAAGGTGCGACAGCTGTCAGCGACACACCAACATCCAGCTGCAGCCGACCTCTCAGCTGAACCCTCTGACGGCCACATGGCCCTTTGCTCAGTGGGGAATGGACATCCTAGGACCATTCCCCCCAGCCTCTGGCTAGCGTAGGTTCCTGCTGGTTGTCGTCGATCACTTCACTAAATGGGTTGAGGCCGAGGCGCTGGCTAAGATCACCAAAAGCAAGGTAAGATACTTTTTCTGGAAATTCATAATCTGCCGGTTTGGATTGCCGCATACCCTCGTCACCGACAACAGCCGACAATTCGACAACGCTCCCTTTAGAGGATTCTGCACGGAGTTAGGCATCCATCAGTGGTTCACCTCTGTCGGTCACCCTCAGACCAACGGGGCGGCTGAGGTGACGAACCGCACTATCCTCCAAGGGCTCAGGGCGTGACTAGATGACTTCAAGGGGAGATGGGTGAAGGAACTCCCCAACGTGCTATGGGCCTATCACACGATGCCGTGAGCTCCCATCGGAGAGACCCCCTTCAACCTCATTTTCAGGACTGAGGCTATCTTCCTTGTGGAGATCGGTGTCCCGAGTCTTCGAACGGAGTCTTATGACGGGGAGGATAACTCGAGCCAGCTATGAGCCAACCTTGACCTTGTGGAGGAGGCGCGTGACCGGGCGTGGCTCAGGATGGCTGCCTACCGATAGCGAACTGCCAGGTACTACAATACTCGCATCCGTCCTAGGACGTTCCTATCGGAGGACCTAGTCCTCAGGCGGGCTGAGGTCTCAAAGCCGACGAAAGGAGGCAAGCTGTCACCAAACTGGAAAGGACCTTATCGGGTCACCGAGGCCCTCCACCATGGAGCGCATCGAATCGAAGGACTGGATGGAAAGTCGCTCCCCCGAACTTGGAATTCTGACAGCCTCCATCGGTACTTCCAGTAATATACATTTTAACATTGGGTTATGAAGCGTTTGTATTCTTTTGGATTAGCCTCTCATATTCTCAACTAATAAAAATATGTTCGAGTAACTCATCTTTTCAGCCAAAGCCCGACTCCGATCGGCACTGAAAGCCCAAGTCCAGCTCGGCACCAAAGCCCGAGTCTGGTTGGCACTGAAAGCCAATGGCCAGGTCGGCACCAAAGCTCGACTCTGGTCAGCACTGAAAGCCCAAGGCCAACTCAGCACCAAAGTCCAACTCCGTTCGGCACTAAAAGCCCGAGGCCAGCTCGGCACCAAAGCTCGACTTCGGTCAGCATTGAAAGCCCGAGGCCAGCTTGGTACCAAAGCCCAACTCCGGTCAGCACTGAAATCCTGAGGCTAGCTCGGCACCAAAGCCAACTCCGATTGGCACTAAAAGCCCAAGGCCAGCTCGGCACTAAAGCCCAACTTCGGTCGGCATTGAAAGCCCGAGGCCAACTCGGCACCAAAGCTCGACTCGATCGACACTGAAAGCCCGAGGCCAGCTCGGCACCAAAACCCAACTTCGGTCAGTGCAGGGAACCCAAGGCCAACTTGGCACTTGAGGAACGACCTCGGCCAGCCCTGAAGTCCCAATGATCGCTCGACGCTGCAAGCTCATCACGAGACTCATACCTCGACATCGAACTCGGGTTTTCACAAAGGGAAGCTTTGAGGCTAACCCCAGCACTCCCACTAGGATCTGATCCTATGTAGCAACTAAGATGTAGATTTGCTCGCAGCGAGCAAACAGACACGATGACCCCGCCAGTGCCGATGCAGCCCCATCAAGGGTCCTACGACGGTAAGCTGAAGGGAAAGTGTACTACTTTAAGTACTCAGCCCTTGATGATATATTTCAAAAAATGTCATTTTCATTACTTTGAATGTTTACAATATGTTGACCATGTTGGACTTTAATACAAAAAGAAAAAGAAATACAAGTGATCAGGGCTCGATCGGCGCAGACCCATCATCAGTTGCCCTCGGTGCCGCTGGCAACCCCTCGAGCTCCTAATCCAACTCGATGCCTTCGACACTGGGGAGGCCGAAGGCCTTGGCCAACTTCTCCTTACCATCCTGGAAACCCTAAAGGTAAAGATCGGCAGAGGCCTCGACTAGCTCATCGGCAAGCTAGCGGACTTCCGAAAGTCATCCATCACTTCAACGGACCTCCTCTCGGCGGCCGCTACCCTCGCCTCGGTGGCTGCAGCCCTCTCTTCAGTAGCGGCGACTGCTTCTTCCGCCCTTCGGACTGTGGCCTTCCCCTCCGCTGCCCGGGTGTCGGCCATCCTCGCCACTTCCTTCGCATTCTTGGCCCTCTCCTTGGCCGCTTTCACTTCGACAGAGAGGGCGTCGATTCGGAACTCCCTAGTGGTGATGACCCCCATGGCGGCCCCCAGCTAATCTACGGCCACCCGGGCATGCTCGGCCTCGGCGGTCGCCCGACGATCGGCCTCCTCAAGTTCTGTGGCCCGATCAATTCGCATTGCCTCCAGGGCTTCCTATGCCCTCTCGGCTCAGGCCCGAGCATTGGCAGCCTCCTCCTGAGCCTGGTGGAGAACGGCCTCTCCTTAGTCGAGAACCTCCCTCATAGCAACTAGGGAGTTCATCGACTACATCAAAAATGAGTCAGCACAAGACAGTTGAGATATTTTATCTTAAAGTTATGTAAGATAACACATACCCAAATGTGGGCCATGAAGGCCTCTCTGAAGAAGGCCGAAGTCCCCTGCCGACGGAGCTCATCCTGGAACTCGGGCAAGCTGATCTGGGAGATGAGTCGCTCTGCTCGGTGATCGTGTTTCATTATGGAAGGCCAAGAAGGAATCTCCCTGACCTCGCCTCCCTCTACGGCCTCGGTCGGCTCGGGTGTTGTGGGTGCTGAGCTGAATGCTGGCGACATCTCCTCCACCAGCGGCCCTGCTGCAGCTAGGTGGTCCTTGCTCACCCTCTCCCCCACGGACGGGCCCTCGTCCGAGCCCGGCTCCACTTTCGTCCGCATCAGTTCGGAGGCCAGGATGGTGGGCTTTGTCAGCACAGTGCCTCCTCAACTCTCGCTCCCTTTGGGGGAGTGTCGGCCGTAAGGTCGATGGCTGGACCGGGCACACGATCCCCTTGGGACTCATGTTCCGGAGGAGGGGAGGACCGTGCTGGGGATCGGCTCGAGGCCTGGGTCCGCTGCCTCCCACTCAGCCCCTCGGCACCTTCAAGGGCTCTCTTCCTTTTCACCGCCGCCCTCCTAGCGATGTGGATCGGAATCTTCATAACTTCACAAGTCATCGGTCGAGATGAAAAAAAATAGAGAAACAGATTGAAGATCGGGAGGAAATGCAGCTGCTCACCGCTGCTCGTAGAGATGCCCGTGAGCCGAAGGTTATCCTCCGACAGAAGTTCATTGCAGCGGGGGACCACGGGAGTCAGCAGCTGCTCGAGTGCCTCCTTGTCCCTCGGAGCCACTGACTAATCCTTGTTTGGTCTGGTGTTTGGGTCCCCCCACCTCGGCCTAACCCCATTAAGATCGGCAAAAAAGAAGCGGGTCTTTCGTCCCTTAATGGATGAGGGCAGGCCTAACTTAAGGGTTCGGTCGGGCCTGGGCTGGAATAGCCACCAGCCCGACTGTTGTCGGAGGGTGTAGAGAGAACGAAAGAGTGAAACCCTGGCTTGATGCCCTGAAAGTGTCAGAGCACCATGAAGCCACAGATGGTCCGAATGAAATTCAGAACCAACCATGCGGGCGTCAAAGAATACCGATCGAGGAGGTTATTGAAGAAGGGATGAAAGGGCAGGCGGAGACCTATCCTAAGAGAGACTTCGTAGACGGCAACTCTACCAGGCCGGGAGGAGACTACCCTATTGTCAGGGGTAGGGGGAACAGTCGAACGCTGCTCGGGATCTGGTAATGGGCCCAAATGTTGGCTAACTCCTGGTCGGCCCGTTACGGTGGAGGCAGTCCCTTCTGAGAATTCCACCCCCACCCTCGATGAGGCACTGGCGTCCACCAGGCAACCCCTAGCGGGAGCTCGGCCGGCGATTCGCCATTGGGACAGAGGAATACGATCCTCGGAGGAAAGAGAGGAGGAGGATCAGGAAGGTGGAGGAGAAGGAGAAGTCTACGGTCGCGAGGAAAAATGATCCTCAGGAGGGACGGAAGAAGACTAGGATGGAGAGGAGGCCATGAGAAAAGCTCTGGATGATTAGGGGGACAAACCTGAATTAGGAGGAAGAGCGGCAAGAACGACGAGATTTGGGGGAAGACATGGACATGGCAAGAGCTCGAGGAAGAAGACGATTTTGGGAGCAGAATGCCAGATTCAGAGCTTTCCCCTGGCTTTACCAGTTTCGAATCGTCCCATCTAGCCTAGCCGGCCACGCGGACGCCCGTCATAGGCGGTGTCGCCTCAGTAGGTGCCTGGCACATGGGGTGCTCCGCCTTCGGCCAATTGTGGAGCATCGTTGGTGTCAGCACCATGATGGCAATGATGGCGGTTGCTTTTTCGTGGGTTCCAAAAGGACACCCCCGTTTCGAGGCAAATCCCCATAGATCTGACGGTTGACAGGGGCAGTGGCACAAGACCCAAGTCACATGCATTAAGAGATCGTGTCCCGAAGGACACATGCCCCTTCCCAATTGGCTACACATCGGGATCAACCACTGGGAGCTTGCGCCCCTTTCATCTGGCAGGGAGTAGGCCCGCATCGTCTCAAGGACGAAGAGGCATTTGATGTGGCTGATCAAGCCGCGTTAGAGTTGACGGATCAGGTAACTGACGGATCCCCAGCCTCGGCCTCCAAGACCCCCTCAGCCTCAGTTTCGGATCCCCTCAGACTCAGACCGTGGGTCCCTTCGATCTCGGACTACGGGTCTCCTTGGCCTCAGACCTTGTCCCCTCAGCCTCGGACCCCAAGTCCCCTCAGCCTCGGACCCCAAGTCCCCTTGGCCTGGACCTTAGGTCCCCTCAGCCTCAGACTGTTGGTCTACTCGGCCTCTGACCTCGTCCCCTCGACCTCGAACCTAGGTCCCCCTATTCTCGGACCTCATATCTCATCGGCCTCGGGCCTCAGATCCCATGTCCCCTCGGCCTCGGACCCCACGTCCCCTCGGCCTTGGACCCAAGGTCCCCTCGGCCTCCGACTACGAGTCCCCTCGGCCTCTAACCCCATGTCCCCTCGGCTTTTGACTGCGGGTCCCCTCGGCTTCAGACCTTATGTCCTCTCAGCCTCAGGCCCTAAGTCTCCTCAGACCCCAGGTCCCCTCGGCCTCCGACTGCGGGTTCCCTTGGCCTCGGACCTCATGTCCTCTTAGCCTCAGACCCCATATCCCCTCAGCCTCGGGCTCCAAGTCCCCACTACCTCGAGCCGCCCAACACTACCACGTGGCCCACTAACTTCCTGCAACTGCCACATGGCTCACTAACCGTCTGCAATTGCGCGTGGCCATTATCTTTAACGGTATAGCCTAACACGAATAGGCCCATCTGCCACCTATGGTGCTGCGCTTGGCAGGTGGCTGGCGGGGTAGGATGTCTCTGATATGCTTAGTACCGGTTACGACCTGTCTTTGTGTAATCCCCTAGATTTCTCAACTGCTCGTGAGAGTTATCACGAGGTCAGATGATAGACTCCAGATATTTGAATTGCAGGTATATCTTAATTGCTCGTGAGAGTTATCACGTGATCAGATGATATGATAGACTCTAGATATTTAAAATTTCAAGTATATCTAATTACAGAGTCCCTTGATTTGGGGACTCTGCAATGCCTATAAAAGATGGTGTAGAACCCTCCTTCCCACCATACGTGGGCGCCCCCTTCTCATCATCTCCTCGTGCGGACTTTTTCCCCAGCGTGCTTGTCTCTGGTAAGTCCTCTGGCCATGCATGAGAGAGAGAAGGATTGAAAGAGAAAGAAAGTTAAAAAAAAAAAAGAAAAAGAAAGAAACGAAGAGAAGGGAGGAGCCGGTTAGAGAACCCAGCTCTCTCCCCTTCCCTTCTCCGTGACGTTGGTTCAGGCCCACGCCGCCTCGCCGGGCCTGAGCCCCGGCTGACGACCCCACCGGCACCGGGGGCGGTGTCCGGTGGGGTGCTGGAGAACAAAGAGAGAGAGGTGGGCGGAGGAGGGAGAAAGAAACAACCTGTGACGAAGTCACCGGCGGTCCGACTCTTGGTTCGGGCCCGGCGGTGTGCTCGCCGCCTCGCCGGGCCTGGGCCTTGGTCGGAGACCTCCATCGGTGCCGGGCGTGTGTCCGGTGGAGGTCCGGCCGGCCATGGTGGCCGGCCGTGCTGCCGGCGTAATCCGTGAGCCGCGGGTGATAAAGAGAGAGAAGAGTGAAATTAAAGGGAAAGGAGGAGAGGGGAGGCCGGCCACGGCGGTGGCCGGCTCTGGCCCGGCCACCGGAGGCCGGACCGCTCCGAATTGGGCCGGCAAAGTCGCCGGCGTGATTTCGAGCCGCCGCGAAGAGTTTAGAGAGAAGATGGGATTAATCCAAATTGATGAAAGAAATAGAGTGGGAGAGGCTGGCCGCGGCGGTGGCCGGCCACGGTCCGGCCAACGGCGGCCGGACCGCCTTCAATTTGGTCGGCGGTGGCCCTGGCCGCCGGCGCAAATCTCGGCTCCTCTGTTTCGTTTGAAACAGAGGAGCTGGGTTAAAAATAATTAATGGGCCGCTGGGCCGTTTGAGTATTGGGCCTTGTTGGGCCGTTTCTGAGCCCAGTTTGAGCAGCGTTTTGGACCTTGTATCGGGCCGAGAATGATAAAATAAATATATGGCCCAAATCAGGATTTATTCTAATTTCTGGAAATAATTTTATTTCTCTATTTGGGTGTATACATTGAGAGATATTCAAGCCCAAAGTTGGGCCCGTGAAGTGGTTTGGGGTAGAATTTAAGAATTATTTTATAATTCAAATTTTAGAAATTTAATAATGAAAAATGATTATGTAGGTTCCCAGGAGTCCAATTAGCTGGGTTATCAAGTGAAATTCGTGTACTGTGGTAAGTAAGTCAAGTATTATATTTTATTAATTATTGAACTATAAAATTACAGTTAAATGTAATTATGTTAATTTGGCAAAATCATGTTATTACTATGATAATATGTAATCATGATAATGACAGTAAAACTTTATGTGTCACCTCGGTTCTCACATGACAGATTCCCACATGACAGATTCTCACATGACAGATTATCACATTATCACATGACAGATGATAGATGACAGACACTGGTATCAGACCCTTCCTCTTAGGGGATGTTTAAGAGGGCTACACATGATGTGTACATGACAGATGATAGATGACAGACACTGGTACCAGAACCCTTCCTCTTAGGGGATGTTTAAGAGGGCTACACATGATGTGTACATGACAGATGACAGATGACAGACACTGGTACCAGAACCCTTCCTCTTAGGGATGTTTAAGAGGGCTACACATGATGTGTACATGACAGATGACAGATGACAGACACTGGTACCAGGACCCTTCCTCTTAGGGAATGTTTAAGAGGGCTACACATGATGTGTAATATAGGGCCGTGGGACACAAAAGAAAAATAATGACAGTATAAACAATGTAATTGTTATTGAATCAAGTTTCAAATTAATTGATCTGATGACATGAACCTAATGATAGCATGATAAATGAAATTTTGAAATTATATTAGGCTTACTTATTGAGTGTGAGCTCATAAAATTCTCATAATGTTTTTCAGAGCCTCAGGAATGAAGATGGATAATTGAAATAGAAGGAGTTTCTATTAAGAAGACTTAGCTTTATTATTTTGATTTAGTTTAGATTTATTTGTAGGGCAGATAGCCCAAGACTGATAATTCTGGTTTGTAACAAATCATGGATATGGAATTTACTTTATATTGATTTATGTGATAAGTTCAAGACGCCTTGCATGCCCAGCATGCGGCGGGTTGTCACCCTAGCTCAAATTTTTGGGTCTGGGGCGTGACACTTTGTCAGCTTGGCCACATGTCCATTATCGGACAACAACGTTTCGAAATTAGCCACCTTCCAAAAGCGGAAAAGGGAATCTCCAAACAGGTATAAGAACCTACACTCACAACGAGAGAAGGGATCTGAATTCAAGCTCTCTAGCTATTTTTTCCTTAGCTCTATTTCTTCAATGTTTCTAAGTTGCTTACTTGAGCATCGAAGGGTCTCCACCGGTGCAATCGGTCTCTGGAGACTTTCTTGGAGGAGCTTCATCGAGGAAGAGGATCTTTGTTTCCCGACGTTAGAGGAACCCAACTTGATGGCAACCGTTTTCATATTTTTAAATTTTTAATTTCCTAGATTTGAATATTTCATGGAATTTAGAAATTCTCAACCCAAATGTGAAAGGTCCAGAACCTTAACTTAATACACACGTATGTCGCTTGACGACCAATCATCAGCGCATCATATAGTGGATGCTAATTTAAAGCCTCATAAGTAACACTTAATAATATTCAAATTTATGACCCCAGGAACAAAATGGAGCAGCGGATTCGCTAAATCCTAGCAGGTCTATTGCTCAGTTTTTCCATTTACCATTCAAAGACGCGGGATGAGCTACGTAACGTAAACTCAAAAGCAATGTGAAGCCTGGAACCCCTGGCCTCGTAAAATCACCCTACCACCAACTAAGGATCTATTTTTATCCTTTGGAGACGGAGTCTCCTCAGAGAAACAGCTGACAGAAGCCCGTCTTTCGTATTGCACATGCTTTTACCCATATCGTTATGATGTAAAGAAACCTTAGACGGAAAGGCCAATTCTCATGGGTGGTGTAGAAAATAAATAAAAGTCCAAGAGATATTAATTTGCATAAGACTTTGGATGGATAAAGTGAAGCCTGGATTTTGAATATATATATATATATATATATATATATATATATATGTACACTATAGCAAAAAAGAAAGGGTCGCAGTGATTCCTTCGAGAGATATATTATTACTTATACGGTTGGTCCTCGAAGGGTGGCAGCTATTTTTGAGCGTGTCATCTGCGGGATCCATCGCTTGCAATTCGCTTTCGATAATTTTGTTCTTGAAGGCATCGATCTAATTAAACACATCGAAGTTATAAGGTGGATTCCAACTCTATTGGCTTGTTTTCAATTTCAAGTGATATTATATGGTTGGTCGCATGGGACGAAGGTGCTAGCAAAGCTAATGATAGGATTGTAGTTCAAAGCATCCATCTTTTTTTTTCCCGCTTAATAGAACTGAGCCTTGTATTTTTTTTTAGGAAAAATATCAAATGATTCTTTAACGAAATATAAAAAATTAGGTATATGCCTGTGCATTGGGGTGTAATTAATGAAATAAACTAAAAAATTTTTTTAAAAGTTTTATATTATTAAATTTATATTTTAAAATAGAAAATTTGCTTGATGGGGGCGTTAATGGAGGCTCCAAGAATGAAGAGCCTATGCGGTGGAACGCAGAAAAACAAAACATGACAAATTTAATTGCTCATCTTTTAATAGATATATAATAATATTATTAAAAAAATCTGGTTGTCAGATATGTTACACTAACATGTTCGATTGAAAGATGATTACATTCAAACACGTAAATATAGAGAAAAAAAATTATAAGTCCAGCTCTGCTTCTTTGTATGTACACACACGTGCTTATTTATTAATGGAACAAATATCAAATTAGCCTATATATTTCTGAAATAAGCGACTGATGGTGGATAAGCACACATATTAGTAAACAAATATATAAATAAACAAAGATAAAACAAATGAAAGGAAAAGAACAACGATTCGCAGACAAGGCATGGCAACATGCATGTGGCTTGATTGTTTCCCTCCTACAACCATTTCGGATTCTACTTTGGGCCGCAACATTCACTAACTCTAACTCCAATTGCATTACCATGTGCCATGGACCCGACTTGGCCCCCAAGTGTAGCATTTTTTGGCTTCCACTCTCTCTAGCCCACTTAGCAATTTCTGGGCCGATAGTGGGCCTGTGCTGCGGAGAATAACCAGTTCTCAAAACCCTTCTGTTCCTGCTTTCTCCTTCACGTATTTTCTTCTATAATAAAATTCTCTCTATTTTATTTGAATTACGTGCATGAGCCACATGTACATTACGGATCAAATTCAGAAAAATTTATAAAATAAATAAGAAAAAATGGCATAAAAAATCGATTGCAACATATCTAATAGGTCCTGAACGTGAAGGCCAGCGTGACATCATATTAGAGTGGTTGGGTAACAATAATGATCCAGATTAATGGAGTATTGGTGATGGTCAGATGGAGGACTGATGGTTGAAGTTGAAGCAAATCAAACCTCGTTTTGTTTGTCGGATTTTAAATTAAAGATCGAACCAGTCTTATTAGCTCAAGTAGGAGACAAATTATAGCCTTTTATAAGTTTGTTTTAGGTACTTTGTGTAGGCCTCGCCATGCAACCTTAACCAAATATTTAACCCACAAAATTTTATGTGAGATTTCAATCAAGGGTTCCACAATATTGATACATACTCTACCATCATGAGATGCACTGTAACAACGATGGAGAGTAAGACCAGACTCAATATTTGGGCATCTAGTGGAAGTAATGGAGATTTAAGCAAAGTCCATGAGACTATCTCTCAGATATATGTGGATTATGCTTCTAAGTTGCTCCGTGAAACAATCAAAATTAAGTACCGATAGGATCACTTGCAAACGGGGCATCAGGTGAGGTACATGAAAGAAAATGTGCACTTTTGATATGGTATAACAATCAAATTCTTATATTTTATTATTTAAGATGATATATAATTAGGTAGAATTCTTCAGATTCTATTTAGAAGCCATATTCGACAGCACCACCAACAGCATGATTAGTAGGACGGTTTAAAGGCACGCATTCAATAAATTAATAGGCAGTCTACACTTGATAAGATCCTATGCACATGTTTTTTGAAAACTAACGAGGCAAATGCCCACTCCCACTCATAGGGAATGAGGCTTATGGCACTCCGTATAGCCTCATCAAATAAGGCGAGCTCATTATCGTAAAGCATATGGCCTATCCTATCACTAGTTAACAAATAAGCCCTATTTATGACCTCTTGCCATCTAAACCATTAACCATAATGTTGTACCCAACTCCCTCTTACTCTCCATCACATACTTTTTCCTTAACAAACTCAAAAGACTATAAGGTCCACCATTGATCACCTCATCATTTTCCTCCATTGATTTGAGTGTCAAAGGGTCTTTATCAAAAAACCTTCAGTACCCCTTAGGTAGTGTTTGAAATAAGGAATAAAAAAGAATATTCTCTTTTATTCTCAAAAGCCATAACTATAAGGTTGTGTTTGATACGGCGAATAAGGGAGGATATCCCCTCTTATCCCCAATGCTATAGCTAGAGGGGATAGGTCTGAAAAAGTTTAACCAGAGGGGATAACCCATGGTTAATGGGTTATCCTCTAAACTTATTCCGTAGAAAACCCAGGAACAACTAAAGTTATCCCTTGATGGCAGATTTATAATTTTAAAAGGTGCTTATTTCCTCAGCTATCCCCTGGATAAATGCTATCATGTACATTTATCCAGGGATAGCTTTTGAGGAGTCAAACACTACCTAAGGGATAGCTGGGAATAAAGTTAACCAAAGGGATAATCCATAGTTAACCATGGTTAAGCATGGGTTATCCCCTCAATTTATTCCCTATAAAATGCAGGAATAGCTGGTTATCCCTTCAAATAAGAGTAAAAAAAGTTATCTTATGGATTTACCTTTTTGCATTTGATAAGATCAATGGGATAGCTAAGGGATATCCCTAGAGATAGCCAGGGGGTAAACTCCATCCCATACACTTATCCATGGATAATATTTTTTCTATCAAACACTACCTTAGGCTCTTCCTATATCGTAGGCTATAATGAAGATATCTGAGCGAATGTGCTCTTGTTACTGAACTTGCTACTAATACCTTCATTTCATATCATCATCTTATAGGTGTCCGAAGTCTTTGACTTATCTTGGGTGCATCAAATCAATGCTGTCTATGAAAGCAAAAGAAAAGCTATGCTGCTTAAGTCTTGCAAGAGAGTTTTCTATAGGAACAATAGCATCATATAAATTAGCTTTGAGATTAGATCTCTCTCTTTATCTCCTCCAGAGACAAAGATAATTGTGCAGTTCATCCAATTGCGGTAGTAAATCAAAGCATTTACCATGCTAGTTTATGCTCTAGTCCCTTAGCTAGCCTAATTGGAGCTGTTGGTGCAACCAATATTGCTACGATAGAATATCCTAGAAGTGGACTCATGGGTACCTTAAAAGTAAGGACTTGTGATGAGGAGGTACGATGGATTGTACATGCAGATAGTATCATGAAGTTCTTAATCGCTTTCAAAAGGATTGAATTGGCCTTGAAAATCCCAACCTAAGGAAATAGGTCGAAACCATATGTAAGCGCCTTGATGCCATGAAGTTTAAAGAAAAAAAATCCTATTCCTTTAATGACCTTAACTTAGAGATTGACTGTCTGTTCATGATGAAAATAATGAGAAAATCCCTATCGCCCAAGTTCAAGATGCAACCATTAGAGTAGGATGATGGCTCAAATGATCTCAAGAACCATGAAAAAGCCTACAAAACTTTGATGATAGTTTAAGGGGCCCCAAACTCTATCATGGGTAGAATCTTCCCAATCACTTTGAGGAAGATGGTCTAAACTTGGTATCGACCCTGAAGCCAAAATTTATCACCTCCTTCAAAGAGTTTAGAAGATAATTTCTTAGTCACTTCATCACCGACGTAAAGTGAAAGAAGATCAGTGTAAGCCTGATGTCCATGAAGTAGCATAATGATAAGTTGTTGTGTGATTGTATCAAGCACTTTAATGCTGAGGTATTCGAAGTAAGAACTTCGAATAGTTGATGATTGTTGCTACTTTTATACATGAGCTGCTATATTTGCCCTTCAACTTCTCACTTAATAAAAAAGAAGCCAAAAGATGTGGCTAAACTTCTAAGTAGAGCCAAGAAGTACATCAAGGATGAAAATACTTTCAAAAGGAAATGTGAGGTCACATTTATTTCCTCGAAAAAGCAACACTTTGTCTAAGGGTGTGTTTGAAATAGGGAATAAGGGGGATATCCCCTGAATATCCCTCCTTATTTTCAAAAGCTATAACTAGAAAGGATAGCTGAAAAAAAAGTTAATCAGAGGGGATAACCCATGTTTAACCATGGGTTAACCATTGAATTTATTCCCTAGGGACTGGAGGAATAGCTATTTTTCTCTGAACATATCCCTTGAGGAAAAAATTGTTATTATAAAAGCTGATTATTCCCTTAGCTATCCTCTAGATAAATTTTATCATGTAAACTTATTTAAGGATGGCTATTTTCTATCAAACACTACCTAAGGAGTTTCGAAGGGAGGCAAAAAGAAGTGAAGTACGAGCCCAAGCTCCAAAATACAAGAAACCTACCTCAGCATGAAGGTAGCTACACTATGTTAACTACTTTAATACGATAAATTCCAATGAAAGCCTCTCAAGAGGTTGCAAATAGATGCATGTAACAAGCATCGAAAAAGTGTTGAGGATACTTGACTTGTGACCAAAGGGATCCAATCATCTTCATTTTTGTAGATCTGCTTGGAAGAACTCTTCTCATTAAAAAAAAAAAAAGAAGGTTCGATCCACTAGAAGAGTTGATCTTTCTGAAAGAATTTTTTTTCAGGAAAAAAGAGAAAACAATCTTCATTCTCAATCCACTTTAAAAAACTCTCTCGTTAAAAAAAGATGACTTAATTTGCTTCACCATAAAGCTAACCATCTAGAAAAACTTACTTTAGAAGAAAGGAAAGCTACCCTAGACCTACTTGAAAGAGTTATCCTCATTAAGAAAAGTTAGAAGTCCTACTTTACTAGAAGAGCTAACTTTTTTTGAAGAAACTCTCTTGGAGAGAAAAAGAGAGTCTATCCCCATCCTTAGCTCATTTAAAAAAATTCTCCTTATAAGGAAGTAGAAGGCTTGATCCACTTCATCAAAGAGTCGACTCGTCTAAAAAATTCTTTTCAAAAGAAAGAGAGTTGATCTAGGCCCTCTTAAAAAAATCCTTCTCATCAAAAAAGAGGAGGTCCACTATATAAGAAAAGTCAACCTACCTAGAAAAACTCTCCTTTGGAGAAAAAGTAGAAAGGACTCTCCTCATTAGAAAAAGAAGGCTTGCTTATTCCACTAGAGAACTAACCTACTTAAAAGAACCTTCCTAAGAGAAAGAAAAAGCCAACCTCTATCTACCCGAAAAGAACTCTTCTCATTCTTATTGAGAAACAAAAGGAGGTCCACTCCATTAGAGAGCTAATCTACTTGAAAGAACTCTTCTCCGAAGAAAGGAAAGCTGATTCTCATTCTTAACCCGCTCGAAAAAACTCTTCTTGTTGACAAAGAAAAGGAGATCTGCTTCATTAGAAGAATCAACTTGCTTGATAAAACTATTAAGAAAGAGCTTGTATATTTTGTCGATCTCACTCCAACTATTCAAGCTTAGAACCTATATCTTGGCCTAATCAAATTGCCACGGTCCGAGATCGGTCGTGGCGATCGGGATCAGGGCTTCGATCGATCGCAACCGTCGGATCGTTGCCAATCTCGGACAGATTGCAACGGTCCGAGATAGGTCGTGGCCGATCGGGATCACGGCTTGGATCGATCGCAACCGTCGGATCGTCACCGATCTTGGACGGATTGCAACGGTCCGAGATAGGTCGTGGCCGATCGGGATCATGGCTTGGATCGATCGCAACCGTCGGATCTTCACCGATCGGACCGATCGCCACGGTCCGAGATCGGTCGTGGCCGATCGAGATCACGGCTTGGATCGATCGCAACCATCGGATTGTCGCCTATCGGATCGATCGCGACGGTTCGAGATCGTTGATCGCCGATCGGGATCGATCAGGGCTTCGATCGATGGCAACCGTCGGATCGACGCCGATCGGTGCGATCGCCACGGTCGAGATCGATCATGGACGATCGGGATCATGGCTTGGATCGATCGCAACCGTCGGATCATCACCGATCGGACCGATCACCATGGTCCGAGATCAGTCGTGACCGATCGGGATCAGGGCTTGGATCGATTGCAATCGTCGGATCGTCGCCGATCGGACCGATTGCCACGGTCCAAGATCGGTCGTGGCCGATCGGGATCATGGCTTCGATCGATCACAACCGTCGAATCATCGTCGATCTCGGATGGATTGCAACGGTCCAAGATAGGTCGTGGTCGATCGGGATCACGGCTTGGATCGATCGCAACCGTTGAATCATCGCCGACTGGGATCGATCATGGCTTGGATCGATCGCAACCGTCGGATCACTTATAATTACTCAAAAAAAATTATGAAAAAGTTTTAAAAAAATATTAAAAAATTATTGCGACGCCGTAGCGATACATTTTAGCAGAAAATTAAACAATATTACGACGCAATGTATGCGTTGCAATTATTTTTAGTAAAAATAATTTTTATCAGTATTAATAAATAAAAAAAAATATAATATTGTGATGCATAATTTACATCGTAATGTTTTTTAAATAAATATCAAATTAAAAATATTAAAAAAATTATTGCGATACAATAAGCGTCGCAATTATTATCATAATTATAAATATTATCATTAATAAATATTCAAAAAAATTTACGACGCCGTAGCGACATATTTTAGAAAAAATTAAATAATATTGCGAAGCAATGTATGCGTCGCAATTATTTTTAGTAAATATAAATTTTTCAGTATTAATAAATAAAAGAAATATATATTGCGATGCATTAGTTGTGTCGTAATTTTTTAAATAAATATATAATTAAAAAGTTTATAAAATAATTGCGACGTAATTTTTCGTCACAATTATTAACATTAATAAAATATTATCATTTATAAATATTAAAAAATTATTGCGACGCCGTAGCGACGTATTTTAGAAGAAAAAATAATAAATATTGCGATGAAAATATCTGCATCGTAATTATTTTAAGTAAATATAATTTTATCAGTATTAATAAATAAAAAAAATATATATTGCGACGCTATTTGCGTCGCAATGTTTTTAAAAGAAATATATCTAATTAAAAATATTAAAAAATTATTGCGATGCAATTTTGCGTCGCAATTATTATCATTAAATTATAAATATTATCATTTATAAATATATAAAATTATTGCGATGGCTTGCATCGCAATTATTGTAATAAGTTATTATTTTAATCATTAAAAATATTAAAAAATATTGCGACGCCTTAGCGACGCAATTCCTAGAAAATAAAAATAAATTTCCTGCCGAACATTGGCGCCAAGTTAGCGACGCCTTAGCGACGCAATTATTTGAGTTGCTATTTTTTCATAAAATTATAATAAACCAGATTAACAATGGATTAGCGACGCATTAATGCGTCGCTAATACATAATAAATTTAAAAAAAAATATTGCGACCAGATAGCGATGCAAATTATTGCGTCGCTAATTACTTATATAAAAGCGGGCCTTCTCTTCTTCTTCTTCCCTGTCTTGACCTAGCCGCCGCCGTGCTCTAAAAATTTTCGGCTCCCACCTCGCTGCTCCGGCTCCTCCCCTTTGGTGCTCCGGCTCCCCGGCGTTTCTCTCCGACTCCGGCGTCTTCTCTCGACCAAGGTAAGCCCCCACACTCTCTAAAATTTTTTTTTTTTAATAATTTCCCTCCGGCCACGGCCAAGACCGTGGCCGTCTTCTCCGGCCACGGCACTGCCGTGGCCGGCAGTGGCCTGGCCACGGTGGCCAGGCCACTGTAAAAAAAAAAAAATTTTAAACAGGGGGGGCCGTCTTCTCCGGCCACGGCCGCTGCCGTGGCCGGCAGTGGCCTGGCCACGGTGGCCAGGCCACTGTGACAAAAAAAAAAAAATTTCCTTAACAGGGGGGGGGGGAAACCCCCCGCCCCCCCCCCCCTTTTTTTCTTGTCCGGCCACGGCCGTGGCCGCGGCCGGACAAGGCGGCCACGGCCGCTGCCGTGGCCGGGCAAGTGGCCTGGCCACGGTGGCCAGGCCACTGTCAAAAAAAAAAAAATTTTTAACAGGGGGGGGGGAACCCCCCCCCCCCCCCCCCCTTTTTTTTCTTGGCGGCCGTGGCCTGGCCTGGCCACGGGTGGCCAGGCCACTGTCACAAAAAAAAAAAAAAATTTAACAGGGGGGGGGGGGGGAACCCCCCCTTGATTCAATAATATTTGTAATGCTAGATTCTTGTTGTATTATTATTTAATTTACATAATATTTATGCAATAATTAATTTAAGCAGAATGTTTATGCAATAGTATTTGTGCATTTGTACTTTTACATTGTTATGTCTTGATTATTTATATTCTGCTGCAAACTAAATGATGCATTAAATTATGTAATGCTAAATAAAAAGTCTTGTTGTAATATTATTTAATTTCCAGCAACAAATTAGTAGTTTCAATGATTTACATTTTAGTATTCGCAAACATTTGTATTTGACACAATAATCTTAAAAAGTTAGTGATTACATGTATAATTCACAAGAAGTTAGAATAACAAGCATAAGTTCGATTGTCTTCGGACTTCCATAAANTGCCTGGTTCCCCTTGGCCACTCCCACTGTCATCCTCGTCCTTGTTTATCAACTCCACCTGTTTCAACCGCTCCCCGGTTCTGGACCTCCACCTGGCTTTTGAACTTCACCTTCTGCCTCACCATGGAAGAACAGAGGACTGGATGTCCGAGCGCCCCTGTTTTCGATGCTCGCAGAAGGTTGAAGCTCGTCCAGGACTGGCTGCTAGATCAGAACCCCGAGTTTCTCTTCAAGAGGTCCACGTCTTCTGAGGACACGACGGAGTGGAGGTGAGGAGGTTCGTGATAACACACGCCAAGGCATACTCCGCCGAGCAGGGGAATGTAGCAGCTATGATCGATGCTCGGTGCTGGCTTCAGACCTCATACGGTCGGCGCAGCTCGGAGATCTTTTGACCAAGACCAGATTATTCGTTTCCGAAGGGAAGATGGCTAATGGGCTGCCTTGATGAGCTCGGGAGCTGGAGCAGGGACAGTGCTTCATCCAATCCTCTGTTCCTCCATTAGGCGGGGAACGTTTCCAGAAGCAAAATGAAAGATTTTATGGAACGAGGATAAGCAGACTGATGATTTTAGGCGCTGTAGTCATAGCCAAGAACCATCCAGGAGATATACGGATCCTCCAAGCCGTCGATGTACCTCTATTCCTCCATCTCGTCGATTGCTTGGTGTTTCTACAGAAGGGAGACAGGCCCCATGCAACCCACGATACCCAAGTCAAGACCCACGACACCCCAGTTCAAGACCCACGACCCCTAGTTCAAGACCCATGACACCCCTAGTTCAAGACCCACGACACCCTAGTTCAAGACCCATGACACCCCTAGTTCAAGACCCACGACACCCTAGTTCAAGACCCACGCACCCCATTTCAAGACCCATGACACCCTAGTTTAAGACCCATGACACCCTAGTTCAAGACCCATGACACCCCCAGTTAAAGACCCACGACACCCCAGTTCAAGACCCACGACACCCCTAGTTCAAGACCCATGATACCCCAGTTCAAGACCCACGACACCCTAGTTCAAGACCATGATACCCCCAGTTCAAGACCCACGACACCTAGTTCAAGACCCACGACACCCCCCGTTCAAGACCCATGACACCCCTAGTTCAAGACCCACGACACCCCAGTTCAAGACCCACGACACCCCCAGTTCAAGACCCATGACACCCATAGTTCAAGACCCACGACACCCTAGTTTAAGACCGACGACACCCCAGTTCAAGACCCACAACACCCCCAGTTCAAGACCCATGACACCCCTAGTTCAAGACCCACGACACCCCAGTTCAAGACCCACGACACCCCCAGTTCAAGACCCATGACACCCCTAGTTCAAGACCCCCAGTTCAAGACCCATGACACCCCTAGTTCAAGACCCAGGACACCCTAGTTCAAGACCCACGACACCCCCAGTTCAAGACCCATGACACCCCTAGTTCAAGACTCACGATACCCCAGTTCAAGACCCACGACACCCCAGTTCAAGACCCACGACACCGCTAGTTTAAGACCACGACCCTAGTTCAAGACCCACGACACCCCCAGTTCAAGACCTATGATACCCCCAGTTCAAGACCCACGACACCTAGCTCAAGACCCACAACACCCTAGAACCTTCGATTTTTTATCAGCAAAATCCAAATAAGATGGCGGGTTGAAGTAGGCTGGAGGGAAATGTCATTTTCGTCTTCACACCAATGGTAAAAGGCTGAACGACTTTTAATGGATGTACGATCAAAAAGTAACATTATCCTCCTCTATTCTGTCCCATCGTGTCAGGCCACATGGGAGCCACGTGGACCAATCGGAAGAGGCGGTGCAGCCCACGTAGGCCTTGCTGCACCGGGGCGGTGTATAAAGTGTTTTCCAAATCATAAACATCTGTCCGTCCAACATTAAATAAATCAAATAAAAAAAGCTCCCTCCGGACTTGATATATCTTCATACGTAGGTGGGGAGGAGGAACTCTCTCTTTTCATCGTCCCTGTCCATTGATTCTTGCACTAACTTGAGGATGGAAAAGTAAGTCTCTTCGAAAAACATCTATAGATCCGTTCGAGCTTCGTTGGAGGCACTTTACCTTAAATGTCTCACCTTAACAAATCATGCTTTATAACGCAATCTTTCACTTTCACTTCAATTGACGTTTAAAAATTAATTTTGTATGTCAATACAATTAAAAATAAATTTAACGTCCAACCCCTTCAATGGATCAGATTATTACATCCAGCCCTTCTTTAGTATCCAATCAACATCTAGTCCTAATTATAAAGATTCTTTAATTTTTAAGTCCCTAGCTTCCTACTATGTTCGGTCATAAAAAAAGTAATGTTTTGTGGAAAGATAAGTGTTTGCAGAAGAAATAAAAGTTAGATGGTTAGTTTAAAGAGGCTAATTAATCATTAAAGTCTGATCTATTGAAGGATGGGATGCTAAGTTTCTCTATAATTAATTAGTTAAATTATATGAGAGATGACTGCACGCTTCAACTGGGATGAAAAAATTCAGATTTCAAAGGAGCACCAGCATGCTTGGCTGCAATAGTCCTTCAATTTTCTCAGTGTGTGACCTTATCAGGCATTGCTTTTTTATTTCAGAACAAAGCAACTGGTCCATTGGTTCCACCTTGGCAAGAACGGGGACCAAAGCAACAAGTCAATTGCCACATGAAGCAAGAACGCAAGTCAAACATCCAAACTACGTCCAAAAATATGCATCATCCACAAAGCCAAAGGTCTCAAAAAGCATGCTATCTCAGTCAGACAATAATAATATCTTGAATTGTGATAAAGTCATTCCTAAAGCCATCCAAATTCTTTAACATCAAAGTTTTGTTATTCATAAGGTTTTTCTTAAAAGAAAAAGATAATCATTTATTCAAAAAAAATAAAAATATAAGAACTAATTAGCAAGTTCATCAAAAGAAGGAAACTAACCCACAGCATTACCTCAACTAAGGCTGAGCATTAGGATAATTAAATACACCAAAGATTAAAGAAACCATAGAAGGCAACCACACGGGGCAAAGGAAGACGACAGCACAACCATAACGATGGACACAAGACGACGATGGGCTACAGCACGACAATCATACGACCCAACATGGTGGGCAACAGCTCAGCTACGTCCAACAGCTGATCCGCGCACAGGCAACACAGCACCCACCGGCAATAGCATGGTCCAGGATCAAATGTTCAAATGAACTCAAATTTAAAGAGAGAGAGACTCGAGCATGAAAACTTCAACCTCAAATGGACCTTAGCTGCGAGTTTATCTTCAACCTCATCCAACCTGGGTTACTGGAGACCTCCCATCGACCCACTCACCAGGGTCGCCAAAGAAAAGCGACGTTGGGAGAGTTCCTCGGATATAACTCCCCCCATCTTCTCCTTCACCTCCTTTCCTCATGAACATCTTCCATCATAACTGAAATCCTTTTCATTTTCTCGTAATCTGCAATGAAAAAACTCATCTCTGTTGTCTTTTCAACTATGGGGAGATGGGATGCGAACTTCACTCTATCAGAGGTCATGCAACCACGTTGCACGCAACGCTCCTACCATAACCAGCATCCCTCCCCTCCACGCCTTTGGGGTGGTAGGTGAGGAAACTACCGTCCCAACAGGGAGCAAAGAGCTTCCATGTGGATTCTTTGCCACCACTATTCTTGCCATCGCTGCTTCTATCACTGTTCCACTACTGCTCCTTCCACATGTACATCAGAAAATTTAACTTCAATGTTCCAAACCTCAAATCGTAATGTGCATTATTTATTTTTATTGTTGCGAGGATTAGCCCATAAATCATTTTAAATTAGCTTATTTTTTTAAAAAAAATTAATTAAAATATATATTTAATTCTTAAACTTTAAAGAGTGTTTTACTTTGATTATTCTCCTATAATTTTTTAAAAAATATTCTTAAATTTTTGTTTTTGTTTCTCTTAGTTCCTATGGATAAAAAGTATTGACGACTTGATATGCTTATGTAGCGAAAAGAGATGTTGCATTGAAGAAAAGTTTATGTAACATTCCATTCTTTTTAAAATCTTTTTTAATATCATTTTTCTTTCAAACTAATTGGATCATAACCTAATCCTCTTTCTCTTCAGCTAGTACTCAGTCTTCACCTTTCTCTTTTGCCAATGGTTAGCCTTTGCACCAAACCGATAACCATCTCTTACCGGCATGCAACCTAGCCCAACCCTGTCTAACACACATAATAGTTTTATAACTAATTTTCTTCTATTTTCTTCAAGGGTGATAACCTCGCCAGAAGCTTGATATGGATCTTTTTTTTTTTTTTTTTTCATTGGCACAACTTGTAAGGTATCTTTTTTTTGAACTATATCTTTCTATTTTTCTTCAAATGTTTATAAAAATTCTTTCACTTTTAATATGTGGCTCAAATTTTTTTACTAAGGTCTTGGAAGATGCAATCGGCCTAGCATTCACTTCATTGGCCCTTATTAAGGTAATGTCACTCCTCAACATAAAGAATACCCTAAGTGTCACTGTTTGTATCCCTTTTAAAGAAATTAACTGAAGGAGCAGAAAGAGCCTCTTTAACCAATTGCTAGTTGGGGCTTTTGAGCTTGAAGCCAAAACTAGCTAAAGTTATCATCAATGTGGAGCCCATCAGAAAGCCTCCCGAGTTTTAGCCCATCCCATATATATTCTTTACTTTGACAACAATTGGGTCCTTCTAAGAAGCTAGAAGTCAGCATATATACTAGATAAATAGCTTCAGTAGCACAAACTCATGCCTAATGTTGGCATAGATATATGCCTTTTACTTTGTTACTATGTATTTAGTAGATAAGTACTCTAAAATGAAAAAATCACATGATAACAAAGCTATTAATTATTAGTAAGTAACAAACTGTCTTGCAGCTACTCCATCAACAATCTTGTTCATTATTGTTATTTCTACCTCCAAGAAACTCAAGATTATCAAGAAAACTTTAAATGTAAGAATAATCTTTGTATCAGTCTTGAATATTTATCTAACCTTATGATTCAACATCAAATCCGAATATCTTTGACGATATCCGAGTTTCCTAATCTTTCATAACATTTGTTTTAGGATTCCTTGTCATTTCTGGAACCCATACATCTGGTAGTGTTGTTTTCTCTTCATTTTTCTTCACAACAACATTATTAGCTCCTGAAGCACCATTCTGTCTTAGCATCATATAAAAGCAGAAGAATAGAAAATTAAACTTCTTTGGAAAGACACTAAGCTGTCCCATAGATATTTATGGATACCCATAATATCATCACGTTTCACATCGGCATGGTATTTAGCAAATTCAACCTCATTCACATCTGAGTTCCTGGCATTAATTAGCCGTGACTTAAACTGTAACTCCAGTACCGTATAAATCATAAAAGTAAAGCTTCCATGAAAAAGATCTCTTATTTATGATTCTCCTTGCTAAACTGGCTTTAACATCCTTAAGGTGCTTCCTGCCATTCAAACTTCCATCTTATCAACATACTCCACAATGGATATGGACACATGAAACTTATGAGGGTATGGATTCACCCTACCTGTCTTCAAGAATGCAATGACTTTCAACCTATTCTCATAGTATTATGCAGTGTCCATATTTTCATTGTCTGCAGAAGATATCGCTTTTGAAACTGAAAACTTGCCAAAACCAGCCTCCTCCTCTTCCTCTTTGAGCCCCTTCTTCTCTTTCTTCTACTTTTCTTCAACTCCTTAACATCATTCTTAATTGAGGGCTTTGGCCTTGGAGGTGTTCACGAGGCTTCGGCCTTAAAGGAGATCAAGAAGAGGTCGAAGATGCTCTTAGTTATTACTTCAACTTCTTCCAACATTTGAGTGTGAGAAAGGGAGATTGGTTAAGCCGATGGGGAGATTGGAGTAGAGCAAAGAAGAGGATGTTCATGCTCTTTCTGATAGGGAATACAACAAATATTCCTCTAATATGATCGCTATCAGTACGGCCAAGCATGCAGTTGCGATAAAATCAACAAAAACCACAGAATAATAATAGGAACCAAAATCTAAAAGAAAACAGCGAGAGACGAGGATTTTACGTGGTTCACCCAAACTGGGCTACGTCCACGGCGGCACAGGATCTGCAAGGCTTCACTAAGAGTTGAATCAGGTACAAGCCCTCAAAACTCTCTCTCTCAGAAACTCTTGTGATCTCATAATTTTTTCCCCTCTCTCTGCAGCACACAGAGGTCCTCACCGAGCCTCCAATTTATTTCCCATGTTCATAACTCTCACACGAGATTTTTGTGGCTGGCGGTTGCAGCTGAGATGACGCCTCAAATCCTCCTCCAAAAGTTCCCTACGGTGACTTTAGATAATGGCCAAAACATCCTCAACTAACTCCCCAAAATCTATCCAAATCTTATGTTTGTTACTTTGGATAATGGCAAAAACCATCCTCAACTAACTCTCCAAAATCTATCCAAATCTCATGTTTGTTACTTTTGGATAATGACTGATTTGCCAACTCCTTCGTAAACTCTGATTTGGGGCTTCCTCTTGATGAAATTAATCTTCATCCATAACAATCTCCCACTTGGAGATTAATGACATCACTCTTAGATCTACTTCTTTCTTGTACCGCGCTCTCTTGATCTATCTCTTGGAAAGCTTCACCAAGTTGCAACAGAGACTCAACTTGTCTCTGCTCACAACCTTAGTGAACATATCTACAGGGTTTTTAGCTCTATCAATTTTCTCCAGCTTCAACTGCTCCTCATCCAATGCACTGCGTATGAAATGATACCTAAGCTGAATATGCTTGGTTCTTGCATGAAATGCTGGATTCCTTGCCAAGTGAACTGCGCTCTGGCTGTCGCTCCATAATGTATTACACTTGTGCTCCTTGCCGAGCTCCTCCATCAACCTCTGTAACCAGATCATCTCTTTACTAGCTTCAGTGATCGCCACATACTCAGCTTCTGTAGTTGACAATGCCACTATCTTCTGCAACTGAGATACCCAGCTCACTGCTGTATCACGACAGTGAAAACATAACCAGTGGTGCTCCTCCCACTGTCTCTGTCACCAGAGTGATCGGCATCTATAAATCCATGTACTTGGAGACTATCACCTTCATAGCACAAACTGTAAGTTGATGTACCCCTAAGATATCTTAAGATCCACTTCACTGCATTTAGTGCTCCTTACCTGGATTCTGCATGTACCTGCTGACTGCTCCCACTGCTTGTGCGATATCTGATCTTGTGCAAACCTTGCATACATTAAACTTCTTACGGCTGAGGCATATGGAACTCTAATCATCTCATCCCTTGCCTTCTGAGTTGTTGGACACAACTGCTTGCTGAGCTTGAAGTGTGCTGCCAAAGGTGTTGACACTGCCTTTGCATTCTCCATATGGAACCTCTTCAGTACCTTCTCTACATAGTCCTCCTGAGATAGCCACAGCTTCCGTTGCTTCCTATCTCTGTTGATCCTCATGCCAAAATCTGCTTCGCCTCTCCCAAATCCTTCACTGAGAACTTCTTTGCCATCAGTTTCTTGAGCTCTTTATCTTCCTCATACTAGAACATGCTACAAGCATATCGTCCACATACAAGGATAAAATAATAAACTTATTTGTAATGTACCTCTGAAAGTACACAAAATGATAACTAGCATATGGTGAAGCCTTTTTCTAGCATGAAACTGTCAAACTTGAGGTACCATTGCCACGGAGCCTGCTTCATACCATACAAACTTTTCTTCAATCTACAGACCATGTCATCCTTTTCCTGACCTGGAAACCTTCTGGCTGGTGCATGTACAACTCCTCTTCCAAGTCTCTATGAAGAAATGCTATCTTCACATCTAACTGCTCTAGATGAAGATCCTCTATTGCTACCATGCTCAGAATCACCCTGATGGATGTCATCTTGACTACTGGAGAAAAGATCTTCTGGAAGTCAATTCCCTCTTTCTATGCATAACCCTTGACAACTAACCTTACCTTGTATCTCTTGGTACCATCGACCTCATTCTTCATCTTGTACACCCATTTGTTGAACAGAGCTTTCTTGCCAGCGGGTAACTTCACAAGATCCCAAGTCTTGTTTTGCTTTAAAGAGTCCATCTTCTCTTTCATAGCCAACTCCCACTTGACCTTAGCTTCATCCTGCATGGCTTCAACAAAACATTCTGGCTCTCCAGAATTTGTGTACAAAACATAATCAGAATACCTCTGTGATGGCCTGGTAACCCTCGTGGTCCTCCTCAACTATGGGGATACCGACTGAGGTACCGATGTATGCATGTGGCTGTCTGTTCCAACCACATCTTCCTCCTCCACATCCTCGGAGTTTCCATCTTTAGTTTGCACTCGGGGAATTTCTCCATCTCTGACAGGATCGAGTTCTATAAACTCCTGTTTCTTTTCTTCCACTGCATCCTTCCTGTCTTTGTAAGTATGCTCTTCATCAAATACTACATTTCTGCTTCGAATGACCTTATTGTTCTGAAAATCCCAGAGCTTGTAGCCATACTCATCGCCACCATATCCAATGAAAACACACTTTGTAGACTTGGAGTCTAACTTACTCCTTTTTTCTTTCTCAATCAGAGAATAAGCAATACAGCCAAATACTTTAAGAAAAGAAAGTTTTACCTGTTTTCCTGTCCAAACTCCTCTGGAATCCCACCATCCAATGCACTGGATGGACTCCTGTTGATCAAATACACTGCGGTGTCCAGTGCTGCCGCCCAAAAATATGTAGGTAGACCTGAGTCAAACCTCATACTCCTCTCTCTCTCAAGAATGGTCATGTTCATTCTTTCTGCCACACCATTCTGCTCTGGTGTCCCTGGAACGGTCTTGATCCTTCTGATTCCATGCTTTGCGCAGTAGACATCAAACTCTCTACTACAGTATTCGCCACCGTTATCTGCCTTGAGACACTTAAGACTTGCTCCAGTCTGGCTTTCACACATGACTCTCCATATCTTGAAGATGCCAAAGACCTCAGACTTTTCCTTCATAGCAAACACCCAGACTTTCGTGCTGAAATCATCTATAAACGTGACAAAGTACTTATTACCCGCATATGATGCCACTGGTGTTGGACCTCAGACATCTGAATGAACCAACTCCAGCCTTTCAATCTTTTTCTGAGTTCTTGCTAACTGAAAACTCACTGTTTTCTGCTTACCATAGATACACCCTTCACAAAACTCTAGATTCACCTTCTTTAGCTCAGGTAGAAGCTCTCTCCTGTGTAGAATATTCAAGTTCTTCTCACTAAGATGACCGAGCCTCCTGTGCCATAATGTAGTCACTGTACCCGTATCTCCTGCTGCCACTAAAACTGAACTCTTACTGTCTGCCAAGAAGTAGAGAGTGCCTGTCCGCTTCCCTTTGATAACAACCATAGACCCTTTAGTAATTCCACTGAAAATTGCCAAAAATGGATACATAACCCTCAACATCAAGCTGACTGATAGAAATTAGGTTTTTCTTTAACTCTGGGATGTATCTGACTTGTGCAAGTCTCAATTCTCCGCCTATCACTGGCTTTAATATAATTGTTCCTCTACCAACAATTCTGCACTGCTGTCCATTGCCAACTGTGACATGACCAAAATCTCCTTGGACAAAATCTAAAATAGGTGTCTCTTTGAGCTGCAATGGTAAGAAGCCCCTGAGTCTACAAACCACAGATCTGAGTTTGCCCCATCGCCGGCTGACAGGCACACATCCTCAAAATTTCGCTCAATAGTACTCACAACATTTGCTTCCTAACCTTCTATCTTGCTCTCTGCACCTTTCTTCTTCTTACCCCAACAATCCTTGCTCATGTGACCTTTCTTCCCGCAGTTCCAACACTTCATGGAAATCTCCCTTTGGACTTTCCTCTACTCTTGGACTGGCCTTTCTCTGACTTCTTCCTCTTGTGATATTCCTCTAGTATCCACCATGAGTGCAGTACTTGTAGAAGTCCCACCCACAGCCTTTCTTCTCATCTCATCATTCAATATACAACTAACTGCATCATTGAATGTAAGAATACTTGATACCGAGTTGCTGATTGTCATCACAAGATTGTCCCAACTCTCTGGCAAGGAACATAAGAAAAGAAGCGCCCTGAATGAATCATCAAAAAAATAGAGACCGACTCCAATTGATTAATCATCGAGTTGAACTCGTTCAGATGCTCAGTCACTGAACTATTCTCAGCCATCTTCAAATTGAAGAGCTTTTTCAAGAGAAATATCTTGTTTGAGGTGGAAGGTTTTTCATACAGCTTTGTTAAAGCAGTCATCATATCCACGATGGTCTTTTCCTTTGCAATATTATACGCCACTTAAGGTGTCAATGACAATCTGATCGTGGCCAGGGCTTTCCTATCTAGAATTATCCAATCTGAGTCGCTCATTGAATTGGCTTCTTTCTCTCTAATGGAAGGTCAAGATCCTTCTGATATAGGTAGTCCTCAATTTGCATCCTCCACCATCCGAAATTGTGACCATTGAATTTCTTGATTTTGATCTTGTCTTCTGCCATCTCTTTGTTGATTTGTCCGACCGTAATAATATGAAGAAAAACCAAGCTCTGATACCAATTTGATAGGGAATACAACAAATATTCCTCTAATATGATTGCTATTAGTACGGCCAAGCACGCAGTTGCGATAAAATCAACAAAAACCACAGAATAATAATAGGAACCAAAATCTAAAAAAAAAACAGCGAGAGACGAGGATTTTACGTGGTTCACCCAAACTGGCTACGTCCACGGCGGCACAGGATCTGCAAGGCTTCACTAAGAGTTGAATCAGTACAAGCCCTCAAAACTCTCTCTCTCAGAAACTCTTGTGATCTCACAAATTTTTTTTCCTCTCTGCAGCATACAGAGGTCCTCACCGAGCCTCCAATTTATTTTCCACGTTCGTAACTCCCACACGAGATTTTTGTGGCTGGCGGTTGCAGCTGAGATGATGCCTCAAATTTTCCTTCGTGAACTCTGATTTGGGGCTTCCTCTTGATGAAATTAATCTTCATCCATAATTCTTTCAGCAAGCTTTAAAGTGCCTTAGTGGCCATGGTTATGCAATTGTGAACCATTTTTGTACCTTACAGAATGACCATGACATATTTAGACATTTGAAGGGAACAACATAGTTTTGCTATAGCATGTAAAGCTGCAACTTGCTCTTATTAGTTAAATGATAGATAGTGATTTGATTATTTATTTTTTCCTTACATAGGTTGCAGCAAACCTCTTGAAGCAGTACAAGTATCAAGGCGGGATCTTGCAGCCACATGGAGTTTACTTAAGAAAGTCTATGTCTTCATATTTATCCCAACCAGATTCTGTGACTGCTCGTCAATACAAATCCGAGCAAGAAGCCCCCTAAGTCTCAACCCATCCCATCTTCCGAGCCCCTTGTCATCATCTGAAAATTTGCGTTCAGTTATAGCCCTTCTCGCCCGTCTTGAATCTCAGTATGATGTGCAAAGCTCTGGTAGTGGTAAGAAGCTATCATGTTACTTGTACCACCCTCTACCTCTCTTTTCCAGTGCGCCACCTCTTCTGTAACTCCATGTTCATAATAGAAAATACAGGAGAGATACAGATGAAAGGAATTTTAACAAAAAATGTTTCAATATATACTTAAAAAACATTTTTTAAGTAATTTCTTAATACTTGATTTTATTTTTTTAACCCATTTGTTATTCTAAATGCCAGAGCAATTAGAGAAAATCACAACATATAAAAAAAATTGTGCAGTTGCTCTGAGCCCAACAGTCTGCTGGTTGGATTTGAGGGTTGGCTAGGACAAAAAGAAAGAGAATGGTATAGATGAATTCAGTCAAGCATGAGCTGTGTTGGCCCAGATGGCAACCTAAAAGAGGGGTGAATTGGGTTCTTTAAAAATTTAAATTCTATTTCGAATTAGATAGAATGATGCCAAAGTATGCAAGTGAATGGAAGTTAATCGAAGCTGAGCGCAGGCAGTTAAAGAAGAGAGAGAGAAATCAAGACACTACAAACACGCAGATTTTATAGTGGTTCGGTGTAACCAACACCTATGTCCACTCCCAAGTAGCACTTGGGTCCACACTATAATCTCCTTGATTACAGTCGAGTTGTTTTGCAAGCTCACAACTCAAAACTTGTTGTTTCACTGGGATCACAACGAACCCAGCTGGTTTTTCGGGCTCACCAGCACACAACCCAAAACACAAGCTGTCCTTAGCTTGTCCTGAGGTATAGTACCTCCACTAATTCAATCCCTTGATTGAACTAGCAAATAATAATAAAAATGAAGTTTACAACACAAGATAGCTCCTTAAATGAGCAAATATTCAATTTAAATAGACAAGGTTAGAAAAGCCTGATTGAAGCTCGTTGAATGTGTGCTTTTCTTCTTTTCCTCTTTTCTCTTGAAGGATTGAATCGGGCCTCAGCTCAGATTCTTCACAGCAAGCTCGGATGAGAAGATGAGGATTTGGATTTTTGCTCTCTTTCTTCTTGGGGTGGAAATCTCCTTGATTTTCTCTTGAAAAGCTTTTGGATCTCTCCTTTGGACTCTTTGAGATTGATGGATTTGCTCTTTGAGTTTTTCCTCTATGTTTTCTTCCTTGAGATCTTTCGGATTTTTTTTTGTCTGTCTCTTTTCTCTTTCTCTTTTTCTTCTTTTTTCCTTTTTATAAATCTCTTAATCCAGGTTTAGGTGGGTAAACTAGCCGTTGGAGATGTTTGATTCTTCTACACAAAGAAAATAGCCGTTAGAGGTTAGGTGAGAAGAAATCTTACCGTTGGAGTCCGTTCTGACAGATAAAAAGTTCGTTCCTGAAAGGTTGAGTTGGCTTCAACTTTTCATGTGTCGGCTCCATGATGAGTATCCAAAAATAGAAAGTAAAAGTTCGTTGAGGAGTCGGCTCCGAAAAAGTTGAGTGTCGGCTCGCCACTTTTGGGTGTCGACTCCGGAATCCATAAGGTGTCAGCTCCAGAAATGGTCAAAATAACACACTCTCTGTTCTCAGTTAAAGTTGGCTCAGAGACGGTAAGTGTCGGCTCCCGAAATCTAGGTGTTGGCTCCGAAAACTTGGTGTCGACTCCGAAGCTGAAACAGAATATGCTTTTTGGTGTCTCAGGTTGGAGTCGGCTCCGAAACTCTGGGTGTCGACTTCAGACCGAGCCAAAAATCAGAAAAACATCTGATCCGCCATGGGATCGCTCCAGACCATCTAGGTGTCGACTTCAGGCTCTGAATTTTAAAAAAATACTTCTGGCATTTGATTCAAAACAAGTTTCTTTATACATTTTGATTGATCAAATATTTTTAATGCCTGAAACCCTTGTTAAATCTATTAGAAACATAATGGATATACTCATGTCATTTATTAATCATCAAAATCAATAATTGGGTCAACAATCTCCCCTTTTTGATGATTATAAAAACATTGAGTATATGCATGATTTAAATAATAAGGTTTTCAAATCAAATTTCTCAAATATTTATCCCTTACAGATAAGCTCCCCTAAATGAGGTAGCTCCGCTTATGATACTCAATTTAATATCTATTCTTCCTTTTGAACAGAAAACTTTTAATGTTTGATACCAATTAATCAATCATATCAAATTTAACATGTATTCTCCCTTTCGATACATATATGAATTGCTTTTCCCTATATGCAATAAATTAGATGCCAAATTAAGCTTATTTGTTCCAATGCATCTATAAATGCTAATTACTTTTCCTTTTTGTAACTTTCAATGCATCTATAAATGCTAATTACTTTTCCTTTTTGTAACTTTCAATGCATATACGATTAGCAATTACTTCTCCCCCTTTTTTGTAATCAACAAAAAGGATACAAAGCTTGAAGTAAAATAACAAAGTTGATAGATGCTTCAAAGATCAAATAACATTCATTAAGTTTCAAAGAAGTTCATTACACTATAATGTCAAACATTACATTAGATTACAAAAAAAAGGCTTCATTACATCAAAATAACATTAAAGATTTTCATTATAACATAATCAAATATTAGTTCTAAGAAGTCTTTGCAAATCTTCTATAATTTTTTCCATCCCATCACTTTGAGTCCTAACAAATTCCTTTAGTCTTCTATCAACAAATGCACATGCAGTCATAATCTTGTCCTCAAGCTCAGCATTACATTTGGAGTAAGTCTCTGAATCTCCACCAATATCTTTAAGTTTTTCAAAAATATTCTTGATATCATTCCTTAAAGATTCGTGGAGGCTCCAAGGGTGGATTCAATCTTACCAATTAATCCAAAGAGTAATACAATTCTCTTAAGTTCATCAAACTGTTATCAATCTCTGTTTTCATTTTTTCTTTGTGAGCGGCAAATAAACTTTTGAGTTGCTCTAACTGAATATCTGAAAATCCAATAGATGACATAGGTGGCGTACAGGAGCTGGAGTAGGAGCTGGAGGTGGTGAAGATCTGTTAGGCTCTGGTGAAGGATGCCTCACTATGGACCAACCTCAGATGGTGCAGAAGTCCTAATCTCAGCGGCTCTCTCATCCAGATGGCCTTTTCTTTCCCATTGACCATTCACTTTTACGAACCCCATCCTGTGCACAGTAGCCAAGCTATAATAATCTGTGTCTAAGGTTCTTTGATAGCTCATTG
This sequence comes from Calamus simplicifolius, assembly GCA_900491605.1. Lineage (NCBI taxonomy): Eukaryota > Viridiplantae > Streptophyta > Magnoliopsida > Arecales > Arecaceae > Calamus > Calamus simplicifolius. The sequence continues at coordinate 643,325 of UESW01004085.1, forward strand.
TCAGAAATCATAATACCTTGACTTCTAAAAACCATAGTTAAAATCATCCCATAAGGCAAAGAAGATCTCCTTTTGCCCCCGGCCTCAGCCATATACCATATCATCATCCTAGCAAGATTAATCGGCTGACTCGTCAAGACACTGTCCATAACCACAATGTCTCATTTGAGACATACTCAAAATGACCAGTCTTGGGGAATAAGATCCTACTACAGATGTTGTGTAATAATCTAAGCTCCAAGGGCAACTGATTAGCCCTTACTTCTTCAAATTCAGTTACTTCTCTACCTAACATCCTTGACAATGCATCAGATCTTTCACTGTGAATATCGGCTACAAGCCCAATGACAGGGATGCTCAAAAGATTTCCTAAACTTTGAAATGTAAGATGAACTCTCTTTCCTCTTACAGAACTGATTATCCCACCATCTCCCCTTGATAAATTAAAGTAAAATTCCTTAACTAGGGCTGGATAAGTGGGAACATCCAAAGAACATACCTTGTCCCAACCGAGCTCTTTAATCTGTCTTCCAATAGAAAAGCCCTCAGTCTCAAAGAAATCAAAATCCACTTTCCTTCCCATAGTAATCATACGCCCCGCAAGGGTATCTACCTGAGGAGAGGAGTGGCTAGGGTTATCTGAATGGGTTGAAGATGAATCATCGCTTGGGGACGGCTCACGGACGGGACGCCGAGCTGTACGCTTCCGGGTGGTTATGGGAGCACCAAGGACCAATCCCCTATACTTAGGTGCCATAGAAATCTTAGGGAATGGTTGATTTGAGGGAGTTTAGGCTTTGGAAGGTTTGGAGAGGTTGTGGATAATGTTTGGAAATGATTGGAAATGAGAAGGTGTCGACTCTGTCCTAATAAAATCAATTTGGGGCTATCAAATATCGACTCCCGCAAAATCGGGTGTCGACTCCAAGTCGCTAACACAGTTAGCGCTCGAACTGGAGTCGGCTCCGCTTAATCGGGTGTCGGCTCCAAGGTCCCAGACAGAGAGCGACACAGACAAGGTGTCGACTCCACAAATTGAGGTGTCGACTCCACAGACAGTTTCAGAGAAAAATAACAGAGTTTCAGACATCCTAAACTAGTCGAAATAAACTTAATAAATTTTGATAAAATCTTTGGAATATGATGAATTAAATTACTCAAATGTCTAGATAAATTATCCTTAAAATCATGAGAGAAATCTCAAGAAATTGATGGAAATTTAGATAAACCTTCCTTAAGAGTTTCAAAATCATTCCAAAGGATCACAAATTCCTAATTCACCTCTAAGATAACAGAATCTCTCTTCACTCAAAGCTTTTGTAAATATGTCAGCTAATTGTTCTTCAGTACTAACATAGTCAAGACAAATTTCACATTAGCTACATGTTCTCTAATGAAGTGATATCTAATTTTAATGTGTTTAGTTCTTGAACGTTGGATTGGATTCTTAGTTAAATTGATTGCACTTGTATTATCACATCTAATAGAGTTTTATCAAGTGTTATGCCATAATCTTCAAGTTGTCGCTTAATCCAAAGGATTTGAGCACAGCAACTTCAGCTGCAACATATTCTGCTTCAGCAGTAGATAATGCAACCGAATTTTGCTTTTTGCTAAACCAAGAGATTAAGTTACTTCCTAAGAATTGACATGCACCACTTGTACTTTTTCTATCTAGTTTGCATCAGAATATGCAATTAAGTTCAGTGTTGAGTCTGTAGAATACCATAATCCTACATTTTTAGTTCCACTTAGATATCTTAAGATTCTTTTCACAGCAATTAAGTGAGATTTTTAGGTTTTGATTGAAATCTAGCATATAGACAAACAACAAACATGATATCAGGTCTACTTGCAGTTAAGTAAAGTAGAGATCCGATCATATATCTATAGTATTTTTGATCTACTTTCTTACCGTCTTCATCTTTGTCTAATTTGCATGAAGGACTCATAGGTGTTCCAAGGGGTTTGATTGATTCCATTCCAAACTTCTTGAGAATTTCTTTGTATACTTTGTTTGGTTAATGAAAATCCCTTCTTTGCTTTGCTTGATTTGAAGTCCTAGGAAAAAGTTGAGTTCTCCCATCATGCTCATTTCAAATTCACCCTGCATTAACTTAGCAAACTCTTGACACAAGAAATTGTTAGTAGCACCGAATACAATATCATCTACATATATTTGTACTACTAATAAATCTTTGTCTTTTCTTTTCAAAAATAAAGTTTTATCTACATTTCCTCTAGTGAAATCATTTTCAATTAGAAATTTGCTTAACCTATCATACCAAGCTCTAGGTGCTTGTTTTAAACCATATAGTGCTTTGTGCAATTTAAAAACATGATTTGAAAATTCATGATCTTCAAAACCAGGTGGTTGTTCCACAAAAACTTCCTCATTTATAAAACCATTTAAAAATGCATGTTTAACATCCATTTGAAATAAATTTATGTTCATATGACATGCAAATGCAAGTAGTAATCCAATTGCTTCTAATCTAGCTATAGGTGCAAAAGTTTCATCAAAATCAATTCTTCTTCTTGATTATATCCTTTTGCAACTAATCTAGCTTTATTTTAATTACTATGCCATTTTCATCCAATTTATTTCTAAATACCATTTAGATCCTATGACTGAATGATCTTTAGGTCTATCAACTAAGGACCATACATTATTCCTAGTAAATTGATTTAATTCTTCTTGCATAGCTAGCATCCAATTACTATCTTTTTCGGCTTCTTCAATAGTTTTTGATTCAATTTGAGATACAAATGCAAGATGACTATTGACATTCTCATAGATGACCTAGTTCTTATCCTTGAGATGGATCACCTATAATCAATTCCTTTGGATGACCATAGACATATCTCCAATCTCTAGGAAGATCTACCTCATTATAATTAGTATCAATAACATCAATCCTAGATGAATCATCATCTTTAGCTTCTTGTTCATAATCTGAATATACATCTATATTTAATTTTTCAATGTCTCTTTCTAATATGTTTGTATCTTCCTCATCATCAATCTTTTCTGAACTTGATGCTAAAAATTCATCAAAAACTACATGAATAGATTCTTCCACAATTAATGATTTCTTGTTAAATACTCTATAGGCTTTACTAGTTATAGAATACCTAAGAATATGCCTTCATCATATTTTGCATCAAATTTTTCAAGATTATTTTTACCATTATTATAAATAAAACATTTACAGCCAAATGTATGAAAATAACTAATGTTTGGTTTTCTATTATTCCATAATTCATAAGGAGTTTTCTTAAGAATTGGCCTAACTAAGGCTCTATTAAGAATGTAACATGCTGTGTTTATAGCTTCCGCCCAAAAGTATTTTGGTAGTTGGCTTTCGTATAGCATGGTACGGGCCATATCTTCTAAAATTTATTTTTTTTTCTACAACTCCATTTTGTTGTGGTGTCTAGGTGCGAAAAAATTATGATGAATGTCATGTTCAATGCAGAATTTTTTAAACAAATGATTTTTAAATTCTGTGCCATGATCACTTCTAAGAGACACTATGGTGTATTTTTCTCATTAGTGACTTTCTTGAAAAACTTCAGAAATATTGAGAAAGTCTCATCCTTATGAGCCAAAAATAATACCCAAGTGTATCTAGAATAATCATCTACTATCACAAGACCATATTTCTTTCCTTCTAGACTAGTAGTTCTAGTAGGTCCAAAAAGGTCCATGTGAAGTAGCTCCAGTGGCCTAGAAGTAGAAATAACATTTTTAGATTTGAATGAATTTCTTGTTTGTTTTCCAAATTGACATGCATCACAAATTCTGTTATTTTCAAAATCTAACTTTGGAATCCCTTAAACTACATTCATTCTTATCAATTTTGAAATTAAGTGTGTGCTTGCATGACCTAGTCTAGATGCCACAACCAACTAATCTCATTTACATTAGCATTATTAGCAACTAAGCAATGATTACCAGTAGACAAATTGTCTAAATCAATTAAGTATATATTGCCATTTCTATTACCAACAAATATAATGCTATTGTCAATGGAATTAGTGACAATGCATACAGAAGCTTCAAATGAAACTTTGAAACCTCTATCGCACAATTGGCTAATACTAATTAAGTTATGCTTTAAACCATCTACATACAGAACATTCTCGATGAAGTAGAGGGAGTTATCTAAATTTTACCAAATCCCATAACCTGCCTTTACCATTATCTCCAAAAGTGACAACTCCTCTTTCTTTATCTTCAAGGGTGATGAATTGATCCTTGTCACCCATCATGTATCTTGAGCAGCCGCTATCAAGATACCATTTTTGTTTTGATCTTTTGGCCGCAAGACACTCCTCATCATCCTCATTTGCCATAAGATAGATGTTTGCAACTTCCTTTTATTCTCCACGGAAGAGGATTCATCGCTGTCGCTCCATGTTGCAATGTATGCCTTTTTCTTCTTCTTGTAGGTCTTTTTTAGTTGAGGACAATCATATCTAAAGTGCCTCGGTTTCTTACACTCATAGCAAATTAGGGGGTCTTTCTCTTTGTCTTTGTCCTTGTCATTTTCTTTATTTTTTTGCCTTCCATCTTAATTCCAGATTTCCTTTTATGAAAGGGTTTCCTTCTTCTCATGAATTTCTTGAACTTTCTAGCAAGAAGAGCTGTCTCATCATCATCTTCATCCTCACTGCTGCTTTCCTCAATTTCTGCAGCCTTAAGAGCTGTAGTTTTCTTCTTTTTAACTTCTTCCTCTATGTGCTGCATCATGGTTAACTTATGGGTCATTAGTAATCCAAGTAGCTCCTCCAAAGATAAAGTGTTGAGGTCTTTGGCTTCTTGGATTGCTGTCACCTTTGCTTCCCATGTCCTTGGAAGTGACCTAAGAATTTTATGAACCAATTCAGAGTTAGTGTAGGTCTTGCCAAGACTTTTTAGACCATTTACAATATCGGTGAATCTAGTATATATGCATGCTATAGTTTTAGTTTGTTCCATGCTAAACAATTCATACTTATGAACAAGAATATTAATCTTAAATTCTTTAACTTGATTTGTACCCTCATGAGTAACCTCTAATCTATCCCATATTTCTTTTGCGGAATTACATGTAGAGATACGATTAAATTCGTTTGCATCTAAGGAACAATATAAAACATTCATGGCCTTAGCATTGAGCTCAGCCATTTTCCTATCATTATCATTTCAATCCCTTTCGGGCTTAGGAACAATAGAACCATCAATTATGTGTGTGGGTGTGCTAGGTCCATTAATTATGATACTCTATAATTCATAATCTGAAGCTTGAATGAATATCCTCATTCTTGCTTTCCAATATGAATAGTTGGAACAATTAAACAAAGGGGGTCTATTAGCAGAATGACCTTCGGCAAATGAAGATCCAGCTTGAGCTGCCATTTGAATTTTTAGCTCTAGATCGTTGGATCAAACAGGAAGTGAGTACTAGCTCTGATACCAATTGTTGGCCCAGATGGCAACCCAAGAGGGGGGGGTGAATTGGGTTCTTTAAAAATTTAAATTCTGTTTCGAATTAGATAGAATGATGCCAAAGTATGCAAGTGAATGGAGTTAATCGAAGCTAAGCGCAGGCAGTTAAAGAAGAGAGAGAGAAATCAAGACACTACAAACACGCAGATTTTATAGTGGTTCGGTGTAACCAACACCTACGTCCACTCCCAAGTAGCACTTGGGTCCACACTATAATCTTCTTGGTTACAGCCGAGTTGTTTTGCAAGCTCACAACTAAAACTTGTTGTTTCACCGGGATCACAATGAACCCAACTGGTTTTTCGGGCTCACTAGCACACAACCCAAAACACAAACTATCCTTAGCTTGTCTCGAGGTATAGTACCTCCACTAATTCAATCCCTTGATTGAACTAGCAAACAATAATAAAAATAAAGTTTACAACACAAGATAGCTTATTAAATGAGCAAATATTCAATTTAAATAGACAAGGTTAGAAAAGCCTGATTGAAGCTCGTTGAATGTGTGCTTTTCTTCTTTTTTTCTTTTCTCTCGAAGGATTGAATCGGGCCTCAGCTCAGATTCTTCACAGCAAGCTCGGATGAGAAGATGAGGATTTAGGGATTTTTGCTCTCTTTCTTCTTGGGGTGGAAATCTCCTTGATTTTCTCTTGAAAAGCTTTTGGATCTCTCCTTTGGACTCTTTAAGATTGATGGATTTGCTCTTTGAGTTTTTTCTCTGTGTTTTCTTCCTTGAGATCTTTTGGATTTTTTTGTCTGTCTCTTTTCTCTTTCTCTTTTTTTCTTTTTTCCTTTTTATAGATCTCTTAATCCAGATTTAGGTGGGTAAACTAGCCGTTGGAGATGTTTGGATTCTTCTACACACAAAGAAAATAGCCGTTAGAGGTTAGGTAAGAAGAAATCTTACCGTTGGAGTCCGTTTTGACAGATAAAAAGTTCGTTCCTAACAGGTCGAAGTCGGCTCCAACTTTTCAGATGTCGGCTCCATGACGAGTATCCAAAAATAGAAAGTAAAAGTTCGTTGAGAGTCGGCTCCAAAAAAGTTGAGTGTCTGCTCACCGCTTTTGGGTGTCGACTCCGGAATCCATAAGGTGTCGGCTTCAGAAATGCTCAAAATAACACTCTCTGTTCTCAGGTTAGAGTCGGCTCTAGAGACTGTAAGTGTCGGCTCCCGAAATCTAGGTGTCGGCTCCGAAAACTTGGTGTCGGCTCCGGAAGCTGAAACAGAATACGCTTTTCGATGTCTCAGGTTGGAGTGGTTCCGAAACTCTGGGTGTCGACTTCAGACCATGCCAAAAATCAGAAAACATCTGATCCACAATGGGGTTGGCTCCAAACCATCTAGGTGTCGACTCCAGGATTTGAAATTTGAAAAAATACTTTTGGCATTTGATTCAAAACAGTTTCTTTATACATTTTGATTGATCAAATATTTTTAATGCCTGAAACCCTTGTTAAATCTATTAGAAACATAATGGATATACTCATGTCATTTATTAATCATCAAAATCAATAATTGAGTCAACAAGCTACTTTTTGATTCTTGAGTAGTTGCAAGTCTACTAGATGAGTATTATCATTGTAAATCTATCAATCTTTATGTTTGGAGCTTATGGATGATTCTGCTCAAGTTCATTCTACACCTTCCTTGACCCTGGTTATAGTCCTAGTGCTGATATGACCTCTTTGATACTGTTCTGTCAGCTATGCCTGCACTCTCACATTGCAATATGTATGTATGTTCCCCCCTTGGGTTTTAGGAAATGTGAGATTATGCACATTGAAATATGCATGTTACACTCGGAATTTATCAAAAAATTAATTTCTGATGATGCAAACATTGGGAGATGCGGCCTTGGAAGGCTGAACCATATGAACAGGAAATTCTATTTGGTCCGCAATTTTTCCTCAGTAGCCTCCCATTTATCTTTTTTTTTACTTAACAACCCCCCAAAATCACTCAGTAGCCCCCTAAATTTAAAAAATACTAAACTATCCCTCCCCTTCACCCCCCTCGGTTTTCCTCACGAAAATTTTCAATGTTCCCTCCCCTTCCCCCCTTCGACAGCGCTCCCCTTCTCGCTTATGGTCCCCCTACTTCTCCGGCCTTCCCCGGTAGCGCTTTTCTTCGAAATTTTTCAGTGTCCCCTCCCATTCCCCCCTTCCGACAGCGCTCCCCCTCTTGCTCATGGCCCCCCTACTTCTTCGGCCTTCCCTGGCAGCGGCTCTTCTTTCCGACAGCGGCCATCTTCATGGTAAGCTTTCCCTTCCTCCCTCCCTCACTCAATCGGTTCCACCTCCCTCAACCATCTCCTCCACCTTTCTTAGCCGAGCTCCGCCTTCCTTCCTGGCGTCCGCATCCCTCCTACGCCTCCGCCCCCTCTCTGCCTCCCTCCTCGCTTTACATTTGATCGAGTCTCTGTTCGGCGCTGTTGGCCGAATAGAGACTCTCTGTTCGGCCCAGCAGGCCGAACAGAATTGAAATTTGTTCGGCCTCCAGCAGGCCGAACAGAATTAAAAGGCCTCCACAGGCCGAATAGAAATTTTCTGTTTGACTCATCAGGGCCAAACATATTGACTCAGTTCGGTAAAAAAGGTGCAAACATATAATTAATCTTGTACTTTCACAAGGAGTCCACCAAATAAGTTTGCTAACGTCAACCTCCAAACCACCACGGCCTGCGGCCTTTAAGTGACGATCAAGCACCTTCTGGATCCGCACACACCACATGCTGTCCCTTCCTATGTTATATCAGGTCCAGACTCCGTAGAATGCTCAATATGTCATCGGCTTTTATTGCGGTCATATCACTGACTCCTGCAGATAATAAGAAAACTGCGTCAAAAACATGGAACATGGGAATGGCAGGTTCCTTTCAATGGAATACAAAAAAGGTAGCCATCCGGATAATGTCCTATCATATATAATGTTTCAACACTTGATGCATCTGCCCCAAGGAAGCTTCACAAGCTTCATAATTCTGCCTATGAAAGAAGGGGGAAGCTATTATTCACATCTGCTTCAAATCATAAGTAGGTAGTCCAAATCATAGAGACTCATAATGATCAGATTCTAGGATCACAAATAACTAGCATCCATTTTACTTGTAAATGATTTTTATGCGGAAGAAAAACAGTAGAATTTAATACTGTATTAAGAAAATTACATTGTTAATCCAATTGCTGAATTTATTTTTAAACCGTAAATTATATACAATTTCCTGCAGCCTGATGCTGCTTACTAATCTGCCCATCAATTTTCTCTCTAGATCACAAGTTCTAGTGTCAGCATTTTGCCACTCACCAATAGAAGGACAAATTTAAACGAGAATCCTATATGGCTTGTCAATATTTTTAAAAAAATTACAAAACTTTTATTTTCCTTGGGTTAGAAGGGAGTGATTGCAGAAACGGGTATTTGAACCAAATGGCTTGTTCGAATTAGTACCTGTCAAAGTGACAAAAGACAGATTTCAGTAACACACTGTGACCGCTCCATCTAAAAAATGTTACATCTTTATTTTTTCATGCAATGATAAGCTAATCTTGATTGTCAGAGTTTCATGGATTCCAAACCAACTTCTCATATAGAGGATACTAGTCCACAGTAGACACATATAAGACAGAGCAAACAGAATGGAAGCCTCCTGAAATAAAAATCACGGGGAACTGTGATCCTATGATAAAATTAAAGGGGCAAAAAAATATAAGGATTAAGGAATGCTTACCTTCATGGAGATGTTGCCTTTGTGCTTTTTCAGGATGTCTAAAAGAACCCTTGTCCAATACCCTCGGTAACTTAACAGCCCAATGTCAGAAAGTGGTTGTTCTGGGGTCCCCACTTTGCCCTCTTTCTTTAAAAGTTCATAGGCTGCTTAAAATTGACATTGAATTAAAAACATAATGATTATTAGGAGATTTAACATAGATATGCACCATGTCAATATATCTAGTTTGATAACACCCAGCTCACTTACAAAATATCAATGCATTCAGGATATGATATGTGATAAAGATCAGATAAGGGGAAATTCATAATAAACACAAATATGGGTACCCGTGACCTGGCCAAGTTGTCATATTGTATTAAAGGAAACACTAAAGATGACAGATTGAGGAATATGGAATGCAAAATCATTTTAAACCCTTCCTATTAAATAAAGAACTAATCATTTAATCATTAATAGAGTTAATGATGAAATCATCCTAACAACTTTCATCTAGCATTATTTTTCATCATCCACTTTTTTAATAAAAAGGTTTTAAGTCCCATGGGATAGGGCCATCTCGGTTTTCTATGGAATGAGATATCCCGCAATACTTACAAATGAAAGATACCCTAAGATACGTTAATTGAAATGCAGGAATGATGGAAGGATAGCTCCATTCCAACAATTGAGATAGCAATCAGTCTCGGTGTCTCGTAGGATGTCTCTCATTGGGATTTGAAACCATAAAAATAAGTGCATATTGCGACTCCAACAAACAACACCTGCATTACCCAGAAACTTCAAAATCTGGGTTTTCTGTGTCTGGACACTTGAACACCAGACACTTCATAACACTCCTTAACACTTTAAATCAGATCTACATCAACTTTTGACACCCATACCTAGAAGTTTTCAGGTCTGATAAAACATTTAGCAAAAATATTTACGAATCTATGAAATTACAAAAGCAATTGATCCTTAAAAGTATACATTATATACATATGCTTCAAATTTAAGGACACTAATATAAAATTATTGCATGTCCCCATGTCTGACCATCTGGAGACACTTTGGACACACCTGTATCATATCCCCAGGTAACATTGCCACCAAGCCACCTCCATCAGCAGCTACTCACAATGTTGCCACCAATAATACATCTTCACCACCATTCTCTCCTTCATTGCTGCCATTGCACTAGTACCACCATATATCCCACCACATCACCAACAACAACAACAGCCACCATCATTGTCATCAGTGTAGAATTTTTTTTGCTTCTTCCACAACCATTTGCCTGCTAATATTTGAATTTGTCCTACAAACACCACCTTCACTCTGCCAATAGTGTAAACTGTACCATGATCCAAAAACCGACATAGCATTGCCGGGGATTATTATTGCCACCATCTATTTGCCAAGATATACAACACCAATCATCATCATTACCATATCATCATAACCACCATCACTGCAACCCTGACATAATGCCATAATGCCACTACACTGATGCCAAAATAAAACATTCAACACTTCACCCTAAAACCAACTAGAAAGCCTTCTCAATTATGGATCAAGATAGAAGCCATCAAAATTTGATAGCATTTTATCACCAGATCTGAAAGATTTTCATAAACTACAAAATGGCAGGGTCCCTTTTTTTTAGGATAACACCAGAAAAAGAACATAGCCTTGGATGGACCAGATTCATTTGAAAAGGATTTGTGAACATATTCAAAGCAAACAATTTGATATTCTGAGAATAGAATTATCAAAAGAAGAACAAGGTAAACATCAATGGGGAAGTTAAAAGCTTACAGAATGCAATTAGAAATTTCCCATATCCTTTTCTCTGATATGGAGGAAGAGTGAGAATGCATGCCAAGTTATATGATTCCTCTGAATGCTTTTCCTGCATTATAAGACAAAGAAAATAAGGCATCAAAATTGAGAAGAGCATAAAAGTGTAATTTTTTTATAACTAATAAAATAACTAATGAAAGAAACAATTAAAATAAATGTACAAGACTGCATATAACAATAATTTGGCTACTTTTGGTCATTCCCCTGATACACATAACTCTTTTCCCATATATTGACAATTTACTCTGTTGCTCCGCCGATGATATGCACATTCTAAGTCCAAATGATTGCACTTCTATTAACCACCATACCTCCTACCCTTCTCTCATATGTTGCTCTCTATTAACCACCATATTTCTGACATGTATAATAAATCTACTTTGCTAAATCTAAGATTTCTCATGGTAAACTCACATAAATCCCCAAGCACGGTTCAAAACCAATTTCCAATCTTCCACTTGTTTTCCAAACCCATAGGGCCCTATTTGGGATGTTCCATTTGGATCTGGTAGGATCAGCAGAGAGAGAGAGAGAGAGAGAGAGATGAAGCAAGAGTGGAAGAGGGAAAGGGAGAGGGAAGGGGCTTGTCCGACCTGTTCCTTGCTGGATAAAAATAAAAACTCTGAAGGTCATCTTTAATCAGACTATGATTGGGCCGCAAATCTCCCTCTCCCAACCCAACCCCCCCCCCCCCCCCCCCCCCCCCCCAAAACCCAAAAAGGGGGTAAAAACTATCCTGCTTCCTTCAGGTGCACCGGTGCCCTCTCTCACACCTATCTCACTAGATCCAGTAGGAGTTTGCTAAATATGCCAACCCTTAAATTGAAAGATGAACCTAATGTACATATAACACAACTTAAAATATTAAATGGTGATTCGGCTTACCCATCAAAATCTTCCTTCTCATATAATGACTTTTAGTTCAAATAATTTTATTGCTTGATGGGTGTCACCAATCCATGGTGTGTTACTCATGTGAACAAAAACCTGACACTAAAAAATTCTCTAGTCCTCACTAAGCTCATGGAACTTTGATCCTTCTCCAGAAATTATTCCCTGAATTCAATCTCCCCTTGTCAAGCATATGTTATACATACCAATTATTTTTCTAGACCTTCCTTTTATGGCATTTACCAGATGTTCATGTAAAATCTGACTTCTGCCAGTTTTCCATGTTGCATCTCCATCTTTCTCCTTCATTACCATTTTCTCATTGATGTTTGAAGCTCATTCAACTTTGTAGTGCTCACCAAGTCTCAGTAGCAATATTTCAAATTCTATTCCTCAGCTTATACTAATCCTTTCTCAAGTTTCCCTAAGATTCTATACTTGGGTGGAGCCTGAAATTTTTCATTTTTTATTTTTGGTGGGGGCTAGGGCGGTTTTTTTTTTTTTTTTGGGGGGGGGGGGTGTGGGGCAAAAATAATAATAAATAAAGCATGATAATTTTGTTCTAAAGAATTTTTGTCAAAAAAATCTTGTAAAGTGATTGATAGTTTCTCCATGATTAGAAGGTGCATATGAATACACACCCAAAGCTTTTATAGAGACTCAACAATTTAAAATGAAAAAGGAAAAAGATGTGGTTGGTTACCAATGACAGGTTAAGATGAGTGGCTCAAGGTTTATGAAGTTTGACAACCCTTTGTGGAAATATGGGATTCAAAAATAAATAAACCATAAAGCGGTGTACTATAATATTATGTAGTATACAAGGTAAATATCCTAATATAAAGTTACTCCTTTATGGTGCAAGACCTCAAAACATGGAATAGCAAAAAACGAGTCTCTAAATCTTCTCTTAGCCATGTTCTAGCATGATCTTGATACGAGATAAAAGACAAAAAAGAACCAAGTTGATTGGAATCATGTAAAAAAGTTAGAGAAAATACAATGGGAAAAAATGATTTGTGAGAATTTCCACATAACATGTGCCATCACCAACAAATTGTCAAAGATTGGTTTGAAACAAGATAAATAGGTGGTTTTTACTATGATCAAGGAAAATAATAAGGGACGGATGTGGTTGCACTCCACGTTCAAGGTTGAGAGAAACAACGGATTTGGGAAACCTAATAAAAGAAAGAAGTCATGTTTGTTAGTAAAGAAAGAGTTACAATGCACTACAAAGCAAAAAATTACAAATGCTGCACCCACTTATAGTCACAGAGTACAAAGCAGTGAATGGGATTTGTCAAGGCTTCCTTATCTATCACTTCACAGTTAAGGTAGTTCCTTGACCAATGGGAATACAAACTAACATCCTTGTCTAACAAATCTATTTTACTAGGAAAATATATTTGACAATAAATTGAAAAGGATCAGCACCTGTCCCTAGATCATCTTACCATCAAGAAAAACAGAAACATAGCATTTATATAAAGAGGGGCCATGCCAAGAGAATAGGGGGTGATGATTACAGCTGTTCTGGGGAAACGGGGATGAAGGAGAGGAGGGGCAAGAGAAAGCTTAAAGGTCCATGATAGAGGACCTTGGGATTCTCCATGGGGCATGGCCTCCACAAACCCCCATGGATCCACCCATCTATACCTTCTATGTATTTGCAGCAAGCCCTTTTGAACGATAGTGATCTTATATACCTTAAATGCTACTACCATCTTCCCTAATCCAAATCCTATGCATTTTAAGCCACCCAAGCACTTCCTCAGCTATGCACTGAGGTCTGCAGTCAAATGTTTCAACAGCATATTTGTATGATTTTGCATTTCATTTTTCAATTGTCATTAATTCATGCCTATAATTATTTAAGTAAGAGGCAACACAGAAGAAGGAAAATTAGCACTAGTGGACGTTGGAATCTCAACCTATAATTGGATTGAGAAGCACTGAGCTGCGTGATAGAGATGAAAGCAAAACACTGCCCTATTGGAAATACAAGTAATATTTTAGGCTACATTGCAAAGTATTCTTCTATCAACTTTGATATTGGATTATGGACAGGAACCTCTATTGAATTTCTTATACCACATGAAAATTATCCATGATCAGGAAACCTGAGAATCAAAATTTGCAATTATATCAAAGAGGATTCTTCAATGTACAATTTTGGTTTTCTTGCCGATAATAAGATAAATAAATACTATATATTTTTCCCAATGCACTTGCTCACTGTAAGTATAATGCACAAAAACAAACATATGCATGTGTTCTTTCTAAACCCACTTAATATATAGAAACAAACACCTCCTACCAGTGCTCAAAAACTGCATCCTTAAAGTGTTCATGTAGCAACGACACTAGATTCAGGAAGAATACCCAACACTATGCATTTAGTTGAATACTAGGTATCATGCACATGTTTAATAAAAGTCACTTCTTTCAAGCTAAAAATCTTTTGCCTTCTTAAAAAAAGGGAACAAACATATTCTAAGCAGAAAGTTTAATTTTTCATAGTAACAGATGAATAGCTTATAATCTACATCAATTAAGATTGAAGTCTGCCATGTGATTGTAAGGTGGTTCCAGTTTTTTGGCAACAAAACAGAAGTTTCTCATTGGCACAAAGAAGGTTGCAATGCAGACACTTGTTTTGGCAACAGAAGAATCCAAAAAACATAAATAATGAAGGCAACAAACAATTCCATTTGCAGCAAATGAACAGTTATAACACCTTTTCATAACCCTTACAGCTATTAGATATAGCCTGTTAATGAATCGTTGATAAAAACTTTAAAATTAGCCATGTATGTGTGACACAAATTCCATCCCATTAACTGTTCTCAAACCCAGTCTTATGCATAATAAATTAAAGGACTGTGCTACCTAAACACTTCAATTTTTGAGATTCTAGAATTCCAACACTCCTTGACAATTGGACACAACATAACATAACACCCTGTAGAACTCCAAAAATGGAGTGTCCTACCTACAATAGCTAAAAATATTGTAACTTGGAATTGCTTTTTCAAGCATCTTGTCAAAAAAATCCTCTTACTACAACTGATGATACTTCGATGCTCAACCATGTTACTACAATACTATTAAAATAAGTTCATTTAAAGAATCTGGACTCTTCTAGGGAAATGCCAGATATATTTACTCTCTCTCTGATGTTATTATCGCATGAAAAATGAGTTTTCTTAATTGAAGGGGCAATTTATCTAGTCAACTGCTGCCATACATTGGCACATCATAATTTATTTTTATAAATTTTATTGTACAGAAGTTTCCTGGTGAAGGATTGTCGAACACTGGAATATTTAGCATCCATGCCAAATGTCTCAGCAGCACCGCTAAAAGTGCTCTCGACCAACATGCGATAAGTTTTTCTCTTTACTTTCCCTATAAATGCTCAACTAGAACACCGAACTTAGGACTTTGTATATCAAGCTCTCTTCACTCAATTAGAGCAACAACCTGAGAGAGGCCAACTTTGAAAAAGAGCATTCATACAGTCAGTAAATTAAACAGTATGGTTTACATGATCAGCCCTTCAGATCAAGAAATGATAGTTTCAAGAGCTACTCAAGAACAAGAATGAATTAAGTTGCTAATCTCATTCCATGGTAGTTTCTTAACAACAAACTTTCTTTTAGGACTACGCTCGGCCATTTATAGGGCTATAAATAAAGAATAATTTAACCTGATGATATCTTTCCTTTTCTACTTTATTTCATTTCATGAAAACACATCCACATTCATCTTTTGCGTGTTCATACAAACACTTGCCAAGTTTGGCAAAAAAAACTGTCAACCCAAAAAGAAGAAGTCCAGGATAACGCCATATTATATGAAAAGTCTCTTATTGCATTGCTTATTAATTAATAGCAAATGCTAAAATTGTCTGCAGTCTCTAAAAATTCTTAGTTTTTTGAATCAATAGTGTTTGCATGGATTTCAACTCAGACGAACCGAATCACACCATTTGCCGTCCACCAAACGCCATGGCGACAAACACAGTTTCAAAAGCGCTATTTCAAAACAAAAATTCTTCCACCCAAAGCCCTAATTTTCCGATATGTCACTTCTCCTGATCAAGTTTCACGTGAATTACAGACTCTATCCCTAACCCTAGCCCTCATTGAATCGAGAGAAAGAAGGCACGGCGATGGATAAACTCACATTCGGTGTAGTGGATGTAGTACTCATAATCATTGGGGCCGGCGTTGGGGATCTTCCGCCGCTCGATGACCTTGACAGGGTGGAGCTTCTGGTCCCTCCACCGGCACATCACCTCGTGCCCACCTCCAGCGGAAGCGACACCGCCGCCCCGGCCTTACCCTTCCTCCCCGCCTCCGCCTCGCCACCGGTAACGCCCCAGCCGTCGTTCCGCTGGTCGCCCCCATTGCAGACGGGGGCGCCCACGTCGTTCTCTGCCTCCACTCCCCCCATCGAGCCCATCGCCACCGCGAAAGAAGAACCGGGGCTGGATTAGGAAGTCCTAGGCGAAGAGTCTCCAATACTCGGATGCAAGTGTCCTGATTTGGCTGAGGTGATAGCCGTTCATGATTAGCTCCCATATTTAATTAAAATAAAATTAATTTTTTTAGAAAAGTATCTTCCTCCGTAACTGAGTAGTTACTTTACATCATATTCTATTCAAATTACTGGTAATTTTAAAAGATTCATCTGGTAACTATGACCTATTTGATTTCTGTTTAGTTTGTGATCCAGGATACTGTCTTTAAAAATAAATTATATTTAAATATCTAAATTATGCTATATTAATTTTTAATATTTAATAATATATTTAATTGTTATTTTTGAAAACTATTTTTAAACTTAAAAATTAAAATTCATAAATTTTGAACGTTTTAAGAAAAAATCTGAATAACATATATTTGAAGAAAACGTCGCTAAGACATTTTTCAGATTTATTCAGATTTTTAGGATCGTTTCAAAAATTTTCATACGGATTAAATTTTTTATTTTTAAAAATAAAAAATTTAATTCAAATCGACTACCAAACATGCCCTATGTTATCTTGTAGTGGTAATTCGAATTGAGATAATCCAATGATGCAGCACAAGGACAGGTAATTATGCAATAAATGAATTAATAAAATTAAATTTTTTTATATTTTTTTAAGTATTTTAGAAGATGATTAATTTATCCGAAAATAAGAGAAAGAGTAAGAGCAGATTATGTGACGTAGAAAGTAATGGCTCAGGAACAAAACTTTTAGAAAAAATGAAGAAGAGTACTAGAAAAGTCTGAAATTGAGAAACTCTATAGAAGACATGCTCATGAAATTTCACAGAATCAGAATCACAGAGTAAGAGAAAGGTAGATTTATCCGACGATGATGCGCTCTTAGTATTAGTAGAAGATCTCTTATTAGCGGGCATGATTTCTGGATGAGAAAACTATCTTCCACGTGAGGTTTCTTGATCTCGATTTAGAGGCAAAGAAGGCTTTCTTGACTTCGGAGATGAATCAAGAGAGAGGTGGTAGCTTTGGTGATGAATCAAGAGAGGGCAGCAGCTTTGGAGATGAATCAAGAGAGAAGACGATGGCTTTGGAGATGAATCAAGAGAGGGATGGCGGCTAGGATTTCAAGTATGGATGCCTCAAGTATGGATGCCTAGAATTTAGAGAGAGGGGTTTAGTGGTCCGTTATGAAGATGGTGGTATGAGGATTAGGGTTTGTTTGGTGGAGCTTGGTAGAGGAGATAGACTAGACTAGGGTTTGGTAGTAAGACCACTTCGGCCTCACGCCTAACTCCCTCACGAAGGATCAATTGCTCAAGGCAACAAAAATTCAGCCTTGCGCCTAACTCCCTCACGGAGTATCAATTGCTCAAGGCAATAGAAATAGAACTTGGAAGAAAGTTCTCAAGAAATTTTTTTTATATATTCATATTTTATAAAAATTTTTTATAGACCTCTCATGCCATTACAAGGTAAGTTCAACAATTAGAGTAATAAATGATAGGGATTACAAAATATGCTAGAATTGTAGAGCAAAGAATCTTCTTCCCTTCATTTGATTCGACCAAAATGGCAGAAGCAATATATGATTTCAATTGGAGGTAAGGGATCACAAGCAAAGAAGGAAGCTTTGGGGAGCCATCCTTCTTTCTTTCCTTTTGTCAACAAGGTCCATATGTGGCCCAAGATTCTTTTTAGAATGGTTGAGATGCTGATCTTCATTTCCATTAATGCATAGCAGGAGACCACCGAATTTCTTCCTTATGAGGCGCGCCAAAATTGTTGGTGGCAACATGGAGGGACAAGATTGATTACACATCATCAATCCTGGTGTAGACGGATCTAATCCATGCAGAGCTCCAAGGATAGGGTATGAATAAGGTTGGAGAAGATTGGAGGGTTGTCCAATACTGCCTAATCTGAGGCTTCTTCTGAATATCTTCAGCATGGTCTTAATAAGAGTAATACACTTTCTTTGAATTATTACATGACTCAAATAAAATAAAATGCATGACCTGGACATTAGACTAAACCAAACTTGACTGACTCAATAACAGACTGGACTCGACCAACTAGGAAAAATAATGAACTTCTAGGGTTTAGAGATCCAAATAGAACCCTGCAACCTTTTTCTCACTCTTGCTCTTGAACCAATTCTTTCGGGGTGAGAAAAACTTGACCCCATAGAGTAAGGGTCGGTTCGACTCTAGTACTCCTCTAGCAGGTACAGATCCAAGCTTTGCAAATCTTCTCTAAAAATCTATGAGTCCTCAGATTTGGGTTGACCTTGCCAACGAACCAAGTATCACTGGTAACCTCTGTTTCAGGTCGAGATAGCTTGGTTATCCAGAATCTGCTTAATCCTATCCTTTCGCTCAGGCCAAATAGTAGATGGACACACAGGGTGGGCTCGCTCTCAAAGGAAGGGTTAGGTCCGAAAGCTTCACTAGGTATCATTGCTGGCTCCCTATACTCTACTAAGTCTGAAATATTAAAAGTAGAGCTAATGCCTAACTCAGGAGGTAACTCCAGTATATAGGCATTGGTTCCCACTTTCTTCATCACCCTAAAAGGACCATCTCCAGGAGCATGTAACTTCCTAATGGTTCCCGAAGGAAACTGCTCAGGCCTTAACCTAACCATGACATAATCTTCTTCCACAAACTCTTGGACTCATTTTCGGAAATTAGCCAACTGTTTATATGTTTCATTACTTAAGTTAATCTTTGCACTAATCTCCTTATGCAAACCCTTAATATGCTGTGCAAATGATACTGCAGACTCGGAGACTCGTGTGTGAACAGGTAATGGAATTAGGTCAAGTGGCTCGTTGGGCTTATACCCATGGTCAATTTTGAATGGGCTCTTTTCAGTGGACCTATTGACCGAACCGTTGTAGGCAAACTCAGTTCTAGGTAGCAACAGATCCCAATTCTTGATATTTTTCTTATAAGGCATTTTAGGAGATTTCCTAGACTATGGTTCACTACTTCTATCAGGCCATTAGTTTGGGAATGGTAAGCTATAGAAAAGTTCAACTTAGTCCTTAACTTAAGCCAGAGGGTCTTCCAAAAATAGCTGATGAACCGGACATCCTTATTTGAAACTATGGTCTTAGATAAGCCATGGAGTCTAACGATCTCGTCAAAGAACAGTTGGGCTACCCTAGTCGCATCGAAGGTCTGGGAATAAAGCAAGATGTGAGCCATCTTGGAGAAAATTGATGACGCACAAGGACTCAAACTTTTCCTAATAAACCCTTTCTTAAGTAACTCTCCAACCTATTTTTGTAACTCTAGATGTTCAGCTAGGTTTATTCTATAGTGGGGCAAGTTGGGCAAAGTGTCTCCCAGGACTAGGTCAATGGCATGCTGAATATCCCTAAGGGATGGAAGATAGTCAGGAAGGTCTTCGGAAAAGACATATTTGAACTCTTTTAAAATGTTCTGGGGTTATTACGGGGGTTGGATCTTGGGTTTCCCTAGCTGTCAAAATCCAAATGGGTGAACCTTCATTAATCTCTTGTTCTAATTCCTTAGCACTGATTAGGTTCAATTTCGGCTTCTTCTCTTTTAATTGACTCGAACCCCTCTTAATGTCATCCTTAGGTTGGGTAGGGTAAACCATAATTTTCTCACTGTACTCAGAAATAGTTTTGTTACCTTGGATTAACCTTTGCCATTGGTTTAAGAGTTTCTGTTGGTAGGATATGGGTGCATACTTCTCTCTTAGTCTAACCTTCATGGCTCTTCAGGTGATTATGGGAACATCACCTCTCCATCTAATCAATATCTCAATATTCCCTCAGTATAACCTAACATGTCAAACTAATCTAAGTTTGGCAAATTTATATTTTCTCTCCTCAGTCATCTCGTACAAAAAATATTGATCTATTTCACCTTTCCAATCGACATATACATTGGGGTCTAAACTTCATCAAAAGTGGGTGCTTCTAATATGATATTCCTAAGAACTCTCTCATCTGGATTCACAATATCAGGATTGGGTCTCCTATGGTAGTACTCTAGATCACAGTTTGGGGCTCTTCGAGGGTCTAACTCAGGCTCAGTCCTGGTCTCACGATTCTCCTCTAGTGATCTCACTCGGTCATTCAATAGGGTCAACTGTTCAGTAATGGTCCTAAGCATGGCTCCAAAATCATTATCCATGGGTGGGTCTGATGATGACTGACTCTGATTTGGTTGGTATGGGGCTCCTAATCTGGTGGTCATACACGACTCATGCAAGCACACAAATGACTCAAGACTAACTCGTACTATAATTTACTAGACCTAGCAGTCCAAGTAAAGTGAGTCGACTAAGTCACAACCATGACAACAAGTATTGTTCACTGGCCAGGTAGGAGGTGGGAGTATGGAAGCCCCCCTACTTTTGCAGGGACCCAATTAAAAAACCACAACATCGCTTGGTCGTTTGACTCTTGACCCCCGGTCTTAGACACCATCTTCTAGATACAAATGTTGACTTGAGTGCAACTAGTTTTTCCCAAGTTAAATTGAACTGAACTCGTGGGTGTCCCTAATACTCAATTAAGTGCTGCTCGATTTTAAAATTAAGGCTTAGGTTCACAATGTAGGTTGGTGGTTTTTTGGATCAAGAAAGGGTAATGAAATCCCTACCTTATCTTAGATGCTCGATGCCCTTAAATAACTTAAAGAAAATGAATACTTAAAATACAAATTAGCATGTCGGGTCCTCAATCAGAAAGAGTCACGTCCGGCCTTGGCTCATTACTCCCATGGGTTATAGATATATTTGCATATATTCGCTTAGGAGGCGTGACACTTTAGGGTTCAGGAATACAACAATACATTTTTTATTATTTTTTTTTGTGTGGGCAGAATTTCAGCCGGGTTTGATCTCAGCACCAGCAGGTTACAGAAAATATCAAAAAATAACAGTAAGGAATTTAATCATGAAATTTTATATGCACCTAGCAGAGGCATGGTAAATTATAAAAAAATAATTTTAAGTTGAAGTAATTACGTTTAGATAGGTTTACAATAGAAAAAGTTGCAGGTCGTGCATAGAAATTACAGCAGAATAAAAATTTACTGTGCGATGCAAAACATGTCTAACCAGGGCTCTGATACCAAGATTGATGCAGCACAAGGGAAGGGGTGATTATGCAATCAATGAACTGATAAAATTAATTTTTTAAAGTATTTTAGAAGATGGATAATCATCCAAAAATAAGAGTAAGAGTAAGAGAGTAGATTATGTGACGTAGAAAGTAACGGCTCAGGAATAGAACTTTTAAAAAAATGAAGAAGCATGCCAGAAAAGTCTAGAATTGAGAAACTTTAGAGAAGACATGCTCATGAACTTTTACAGAATCAGAATCACAGAGTAAGGGAAAGGTAAATTTACCCGACGATGATGCGCTCTTAGTATTAGTAGAAGATCTCTCACTAGCGGGCATGATTTCTAAATGAGAAAACTATCTTCCACGTGAGGTTCCTTGATCTCAATTTAGGGGCAAAGAAGGCTTTCTTGACTTTGAAGATGAATCAAGAGAGGGATGGCGGCTTTGGAGATGAATCAAGAGAGAGGGCAGCGGCTTTGGAGATGGATCAAGAGAGGGGGGGGCTAGGGTTTCAATTATGGATGCCTAGAATTTAGGAGGAGAAATTTGGTGGTCGGTTATGAAGATGGTGGTATAAGGATTAGGGCTTGTTTGATGGAGCTTGGCACAGGAGATGGATTAGACTAGGGTTTGGTACTAAGAACACTTCGGCCTCACGCCTAACTCTCTCACGAAGGATCAATTATTCAAAGCAACAAAAATTCGGCCTCATGCCTAACTCCCTTACGAAGGATCAATTACTCTTGGAAGAAAGTTCTCAAATTTTTTTTTTCATATATTTATATTCTATTCTTTTATCATTTTAAGAGAAGGGTTTTATAGACCTCTCATGCCATTATAAGGTAAGTTCAACAATTAGAGTAATAAATGATAGGGATTACAAAATAAGGTAGAATTATAGAGCAAACAATCTTCTTCCCTTTATTTGATTCGACCAAAATGGCAGTAGCAATATATGGTTCCAATTGGAGGCAAGGGACCACAAGCAAAGAAAAAGCTTTGGGATGCCATCCTTCTTTCTTTCCTTTTGTCAATAAGGTCCATATGTGGCGCAAAATTTTTTCAAATGGTTGAGATGCTGATCTTCATTTCCATTAATGCATAACAAGGACCACCAAATTTCTTCCTCATGGGGCACCCAAGGTTGCTAAAATTGTTGTTGGCGACATGGAGGGACAAGATTGATTTCACATCATCAATCTTGGTGTAGACGGATTCAATCCATGTAGTGCTCAAAGGGTAGGGTATGAATAAGGTTGGAGAAGATCATATGGTTGTCCAATACTGCCTAATCTGGGGCTTCTTTTGAATATCTTTAGCAGGGTCTTAACAAGAGTAATACACTTTCCTTGAATTATTATAGGACTCAAATAAAATAAAAATGCATAATCTGAACATTGGACTAAACCAAACTTGACTGACTTAATAACAGACTAGACTCGACCAACTAGAAAAAATACTGGACTTCTAAAGTTTAGAGATCTAAATAGAACCCTGCAACCTTTTTCTCACTCTTGCTCCTGCACCATCCAGATTACCACACGAAGGGTGGTTATCCACATCACCAGAGATGTGGTAATCTCATAAATTATTTTTTAACAAGATTGCCCTTTTTTTCCTTTGATCGCTCTCTACTTGCATCCTCTTGTACCGACCTCGTTGGAACCTTCGTGTTGAAGGTCCCGAGCTACACCCTCTTCCGCACGAAGTCGGGCCGCGGATCTCCATCGCCCAGCGGCTCCACGGTCATTTCCAGATGCCGCAAAACTTTTTTAGATTGATGCCCCCGCATCCTCACCGATCGCTTCAAATATCATTTATAAACATAATTTTTTTTAAACATTATCATTTATAAATAATTTTTTAAAATCAATATATAATAATATATAAATTTTTAATAAATTTAATTTAGAGGTATTTTGGAATTTGATGTTATATGAATGGTAATCTGTTTGTAATACCAAACACAGTAATCAATATTATTGTAGCATTACCTATGTATACCAAACACAATAATCAAATTACTAGTAATCTATCATAAATTTCTTCGTTGTATGATAGATATAGCAGCGTCTCCCTAATCGCACGCTTAAATGCCATCCATTTCTAAATTTAGCAGGCGAGTTATCTCTCACTCCTAGTACAGTTTAACTTCCATGACCACTAATCTATAGTTTTTGTTGATGCTGGATCACCAGATTTTTCTCTTGCTACGAGATCTCTTTTTCTGAAGGAAAAATCCCCCCTTTTCCTCCTCCTTCCTCCTTTTTATCCCCTTCTTTTATTTATTATTATTTTTTGTTTTAATTCCAGAGGTCCACGTGTAGGATAAGTGTTCATCTTTTATTATTTTATTTTTCGCTACGTGGTCATTCAGTGATAATGAATAATAAGGGTATTAAGAAACTTGTTCATGAAGATAGGGATTTTCATGATGACCTTGATTATCCCAAGGGAATGTCAGGGTTAGTGGGGATGTCAGAGTCAGAGAAAAGGCATCTGGCTCTAAAATAGAAGTTCAGTGTCTCCTTTTTCTAGATAAACGGCGGTGTTTCAGTGCTTGTCTTATTCAACCCATTTAAAGCGTTATGATGTTTAACATTTCTTGATTTCTGTTCCGAATACGACGGTTTATCATGTTTAGTGGTTCTGGCATGAATATTATTCTCAATTTGGGGCCACCCAGGATTGGGGGCCGTCCAGGACTGGGGGCCGTCCAGACTCTGGGGACCGCCCAGGACTGGGGGCCGCCTAGACTCTGGGGGCCGTCCAGGAATGGGGGCCGCCCCAGACTCTGGGGCCGCCCAGGACTGGGGGCCCCCAGGCTCTGGGGGCCGCCCAGGCTCTGGGGACCGCCCAGGACTGGGGGCCGCCCAGGCTCTGGGGGCCGCCCAGGCTCTGGGGCCGCCCAGGACTGGGGGCCGCCCAGGCTCTGGGGGTCGCCCAGGACTAGGGGCCGCCCAGACTCTGGGGCCGCCCAGGACTGGGGGCCGCCCAGACTCTGGGGGCCGCCCAGGACTGGGGCGCCCAGACTCTAGGGGCCGCCCAGGACTGGGGGCCGCCCAGACTGGGGCCGCCCAGACTGGGGCCGCCCAGACTCTAGGGGCCGCCCAGACTGGGGGCCGCCCAGACTGGGGGCCGCCCAGACTGGGGGCCGCCCAGACTCTGGGGCCGCCCAGGACTGGGGGCCGCCCCAGACTGGGGGCCGCCCAGACTGGGGCCGCCCAGGACTGGGGGCCGCCCAGACTCTGGGGCCGCCCAGGACTGGGGGCCGCCCAGGGGGGCCGCCCAGACTGGGGCCGCCCAACTGGGGGCCGCCCAGACTCTGGGGCCGCCCAGAACTGGGAGCCGCCCAGACTCTGGGGACCGCCCAGACTCTAGGGGCAACTTTTATTTTCTAACTGTTTTATTTATTATCCATATCATATGCCCCCTCGCCATCTTCCTTGTATTCAGGTGTGTTGTGCACGTGCAAGGGAGAAGGGCGGAAAAATTGAATTTCAAAATGTCCAGTACATGATAAGTGACGTTTCGAAAAAAGGGAGAGGAGGGGAGGCGCATATCTCTAAGAGGATAGCGTCTTTTCGTTTGTCCGGCTCCACTGATGGGCTACCACGTGTCCTTGCGGTGCTCGAGGCGTCGCGTCTGATATATATATAAAAAAGGGGGGAGCCATCCCTTTCCCTTAATCTTTGATTTTGTGTATCCTCCTGCGCTTTTTACCTCTTCAAGCCCAGGTCAGTCGACTCTTTCTTCTCCCCTTTCTCTCTTTATGGATTCCTCCGTAGACAGGAAGGGTAAGGGCCCCATGGTTGAGCCCTCCCGAGAGGAGATTCTTCAAGCACGTCGACAGGCTCTGGGAGGGGTAGCCATCCGTGGGGACCAACCCGTTGCTCGGTCCATACAGCCCGTGTCTAGGTTGTTATCTCAGTCCCCTAGGGTTTCCTCTTCGTCTACCAGTCGTGAGGTAGGGCCTCCCGCGGTTGTTTCTAAATTGGCTAGACCGGCGGACGTTGCCTCTGTTATATCCTCTCAGGATCTTAGGAACCTTAGGGCCCAATTCGGAATCCCTGATGACATTCGGCTCTCCGTTCCCCTTCCTGAGGATAGGGTCACTCTAGTGCAACCAGGTAAGGTCGCTTTGTATGAAGAGTTTTTTAAGGGTGGTCTACGACTGCCCTTACATCCTTTTTTTGTAAACTTATTGAACCGATATCGCCTTATCCCCGCACAGCTTACTCCTAATTCTATTCGTATTATATTTTCATTCCTAGTACTTTGTTCTTTTCATGGAGCTTCCGCTCGACTTTCTTTATTTAGGACACTATATAGGATTCGAAACCCAGTCAGGGATGGGTGGTGGAGTTTCGCATCGAGGCCCAAAAGGGTTCTTAGGCTTAATCTTCCTTCTAAGATCAAAGGGTGGAAATCTCGGTTTTTTATGCACATCTGGAGGGGTTGGGTGTAGATTGGGGTATCCCGGATACCAGTTCTAACCAGAATGCGAGTGTTGATGAGAGAGACCGTGAGCTTTTCAACACTCTAATCTCTACCATCATTCCCCCAGTAAAGAATTGCTATCGGAGGATAATCTCCGGGAGATTGCGTTCGTGCCGGTGTCGCTGGCTGCAGCGCCCGGTGAGCCTCGAAGAATTCATCTCTCTCTTTTCCTCTTCCTATCTCTCTTCTTTGTATTCCTAGCTAACATATTTGGTGTCTTTTTTAGCTAACCCTATGTTTACTATATTGCAGCAATGAAGTTTTCTCAAGACTTTTTGGTATCAAACCTTCGAAAGAGAGAGAGGAGCGAGCATGGCGCGGCAGGGAACGAACCTAAAAAGCCCGCCAGTCAGGATCGGATTGCCAGGCCCAGCCTCCGGCGGCTATTCTCGAAGCGACCCTGATAGAAGATAGCGAAGGAGAGATGAGTCCTCCAACGGGGATTCCGATAGGAGATCCTGTCGAGAGGGAGCTTCCGGAGGTCATTCCATCCCCCACTAAGGGCGCTGGGGGATCTGTAGGGAGTGCGGAAGCAGTCGAAATTGATTTGCCAGGTCCTTCGTCGTCAAAGGAAGTGGGCGTTCCTGCCCCCGCTCCCTCAGATGCTTTAGGAAATCTATCTCCACCTCCTCAACCGCCTAATCAGGGTGCTGGGTACCAAAGTTGCTTGTCGGAGACAATTCTTAAACTTGCGATCCTGCCCAGGTTCCAAGATAAAATGAGGAAGGTAACACAAGAAGAGTCATTTGACACCATGTTCACAGCTGCGCTTCAGGTAAAGTTTCGACCTTTTCCTTTTGTGATTATCGAATTCGGGCATTCACTGAATGTATTTTGCAGATGTCTAATGGCCTTTTTGTACTGCGCGAAGACTTAAACAAGGCCAAGTCTCGGAGTGTGAGCTTAGACAAAGAGTTGGTGGAGACGAAGGCCCGAGAGTCAAAAGCACTACACGACCTTCGGGTTATTCGGGAGGATTATCGGACCTGGCGGAGAAAGGCGGAAATGGAGCTGCAGAGCTTAGATGTCCAACTATCTGAGGTTCGGGCGAAGTTGTTGCCAACGAAAGAGAGGTTAAAAGAAACTACTCTTAGGCTAGAACATACTAAAAATCGAGCAGATAACGCGGAAGCTACGGCTCGCGATGCTGTAGAAAAATTGGTTTAGCCGAGAAAGACGCTAAGAACGCTCTCGACAGAGTTGCAACAGTGATGACGGAGGCCCGGGAAAAGATAGCTGCGGTCGAGGCCGAGGCCCGGGAGAAGATAGCTGAGGCCGAGGCCAAAGCTCAAGAAAAGGTGGCTGCGGCCGAAGTCGAAGCTCAAGAAAAGGTGGCCATAGCCGAAGCCAAAGTCCGGGATGCTATCAAGGAGTACAAGGGCTCCCCGGATTTTGAATCGGAGTTCCAGGAGGCCGCCCTAGACGCCTTTGTTCAAGGCTTTGAGAAGTGTAAACGGATGTTAGCCCGACACTTCAACTTAAAGAACCTTGAACGTTTTCGACCTGTGGATGACGAAGAAATTCCTGATATGGAGGTCGAAGACGTGGCGGGTAGGGTGGCGGCGACCAAAGATTCTGCTGCAGAAATACCCCTCACTGAGGAGCCGGCTTCCGATCCCAATACAGAGAAGGAGCATTCAGAGAATTGATTGAGGATGCCTAAATTTATTTTGACTTTAGCTTTAGTTTTTCTATCCTTGACTTGGTCCTTTTAAAGGACCTCTTTTTGTAATGAATGTCTGTCTATTGACAAGACTTTATAAAGTTTCCTAGTAGATTGACTTTAAATGAGCGGATGCTACCCTTTATTTATTTGGTGTTACTTAACATTTCATCTGCTTAATCCTTGATTCCTACTTATGGATTAGAGAATCCGTCCACGAGTTGGCAGGAAATCCTAATCTTCGGGTCGTTTTCTGGTGTGTTGTATTAAGATGTAAGTCCTAGAATGTTGATAAGGCAGTTTAGGGGCCCCTGCAGGGGAGCTAATCCTGGGTTCAAGGGAGCACGAAGCTTTTGGGATTGTGGGGCCACTTAGTGTTTTCGCAGAATCGTACCTCGAGGATAACCGAGTATCTGCCTACGGGCGTGACTCGAAACCGTCTAAGTCGAGGCTGCCTGAGCCAAGGATTTAAACTTCCTCAGGGGTAGGTTATACCTGGGGGTGTCCTTTGGACTATAGGGCCGCCGAGCCGCCTGTTCATCGTGATTCGAGGCCGCTTGAGTCACGGACTTGAACCTCCTCAGGGTAGGTTATACCGGCCTGGGGGTGTCCTTTGGACTATAGGGCCGCCGAGCCGCATTGGAGAGCGTGATTCGAGGCCGCTTGAGTCACGGACTTGAACCTCCTCAGGGGTAGGTTATACCGGCCTGGGGGTGTCCTTTGGACTATAGGGCCGCCGAGCCTGTTCGTTGGAGAGCGTGATTCGAGGCCGCTTGAGTCACGACTTGAACCTCCTCAGGGGTAGGTTATAGCCTGGGGGTGTTCTTTGGACTATAGGGCCGCCGAGCCGCCTGTTCATTGGAGAGCGTGATTCGAGGCCGCTTGAGTCACGGACTTGAACCTCCTCAGGGGTAGGTTATACCGGCCTGGGGGTGTCCTTTGGACTATAGGGCCGCCGAGCCTGTTCATCGGAGAGCGTGATTCGAGGCCGCTTGAGTCACGGACTTGAACCTCCTCAGGGGTAGGTTATACCGGCCTGGGGGTGTCCTTTGGACTATAGGGCCGCCGAGCCTGTTCGTTTGATTCGAGGCCGCTTGAGTCACGGACTTGAACCTCCTCAGGGGTAGGTTATACCGGCCTGGGGGTGTCCTTTGGACTATAGGGCCGTCGAGCCGCCTGTTCATTGGAGAGCGTGATTCGAGGCCGCTTGAGTCATGGACTTGAACCTCCTCAGGGGTAGGTTATACCGGCCTGGGGGTGTCCTTTGGACTATAGGGCCGCCGAGCCGCCTTTCGTGATTCGAGGCCGCTTGAGTCACGGACTTGAACCTCCTCAGGGGTAGGTTATACCGGCCTGGGGGTGTCCTTTGGACTATAGGGCCGCCGAGCGCCTGTTCGTTGGAGAGCGTGATTCGGCCGCTTGAGTCACGGACTTGAACCTCCTCAGGGGTAGGTTATACCGGCCTGGGGGTGTCCTTTGGACTATAGGGCCGCCGAGCCGCCTGTTCATCGTGATTCGAGGCCGCTTGAGTCACGGACTTGAACCTCCTCAGGGGTAGGTTATACCGGCCTGGGGGTGTCCTTTGGACTATAGGGCCGCCGAGCCTTAAGAATTGTTTAAAAATATGCATTCAAATGTGTAGGCTCATTTAATATTCGGATAAATACATTACATTACTGGTAGTATGGGCGGAGGTTGTCTGCATTCCACGTTCGGGGGATTAGTTGTCCACTCAGGTCTTCAAGCCGGTATGCTCCACGGTGAAGGACTTCTCTTACCCGGTAGGGCCCTTCCCAATTCGGAGATAATTTGCCCCCTTCTGTTGGTTTGGATACCGAAGCTTTTCTCAGAACTAAATCTCCCTGACGGAAGCTCTTCGAGCGGACGCGGGTATTGTAATACTTCGCACCTGCTGCTGGTAGGCCGCCATTTTGATCGAGCCCGATCTCTTGCTTCATCAATGAGGTCAAGATTGGCTCTTAAATTAGGGAGGTTGTCCGCTTCGTTGTATGATTCCACTCGGATTACTTGGTAAGCCAATTTCGACGGGAATAACAGCTTCGGAACCAAAAACCAGGTTGAATGGTGTTTCTCCTGTTGGTGTTCTGGGAGTCGTATGGTATGCCCAGAGTACACTCGGGAGCTCTTCTACCCACCTTCCTTTGGATGTATCCAGTCTGGTCCTTAGTCCCCGTAATATCATGCGATTTGTAACCTCAGCCTCTCCATTAGATTGTGGATGGCCGACGGAGGTGAATCGTTGCATGATGCCGAGATCAGTACAGAAAGTCCGAAGGTGTTGTTGTCAAACTGTCGGCCATTGTCAGTGATGAGGGTGTGTGGTATGCCGTATCGACAAATAATGGCCTTCCAGAAAAAGGTTTTGACCTTGGCCTCAGTAATTTTGGCGAGTGCTTCAGCTTCAACCCATTTAGTAAAATAATCGACGGCTACTAGTAGGAATTTGCGCTGTCCCGATGCCGGAGGGAAAGGGCCGAGGATGTCCATGCCCCACTGAGCGAAGGGCCAAGGAGCAGAAAGAGAATTTAACTGAGAAGATGGTTGCCGCTGAATGTAGGCGTACCGTTGGCATCGATCACATCTTTTCACTAGTTCGGTTGCATCCTCTTGCATGGTGAGCCAGTAATATCCTTGTCGGAGGGCCTTGCGTGCTAGAGATCGGCCTCCGGAGTGATTCCCGCAGATGCCTTCATGAATTTCTCTAAGGATATAATCCGCATCAACCGAATTAACACATTTGAGGAGGGGCTGAGAGAAGGATTTCTTGTAAAGTTGGCCTTCTAGTAGCACAAATTTAGAAGCTCTCCGCTTAAGCAGCTTTGCTTCTTCACGACCGACTGGGAGAACGCCGTCTTTCAAATACCGGATATAAGATTCCATCCAGGCTTCTTCTTGGACAATGGGCAAAGCTTCTTCAGTAGCTTCGATACTAGGTGTTTCCAGGTACTCGATGTAGGTTTTGCCCATGGCACTATCCACTGAGGTAGCAAGTCGGGCTAACATATCGGCCCTAGCATTTTCACCTCTGGGTATATAACTGATGGTGAAGTGATCTAATAAGGGAATTAATAGTCTGACCTTGTTCAGATATTGGAACATGATAGGGTCCCGAGCTTCATACTCCCCTGCCACTTGGGCGGAAATAAGCTGTGAGTCAGTGAAAACCCGGAGATTCTTGATTCCCATCCCATGTGCTAGTTTGATTCCGGTCAGTAAAGCCTCATATTCAGCTTGATTATTGGTGGCTTCAAAGAGGAAACGAAGAGCATATTCTAGTACTACGCCTTCTGGCTAGCAAGAATGAGACCAGCTCCGCTACCTTGTGAGTTAGAGGCTCCGTCGACGTGGAGGACCCATGCTTCATCATCCTCCCCCTCAGTGTCTGAAAGGATCCGGGGAGTTCTTCTTGATGCTGCTCAGACCAGGTGCACTCTACTAGAAAATCAGCCAAGACCTGGGATTTCAAAGATGCTCTGGGCTGAAATGATAAGTCAAACTCCCCTAATTTGATGGCCCACTTGGCTAACCGGCCAGAAGTGTCTGGCCGTGACAAAATAGCTCTGAGAGGTTGATCAGTGAGGACGACTATAGGATGGGCTTGGAAAGTAGGGTCTGAGTCGTCGAGCAGAAACGAATAGAGCGAAAATGACCTTCTCCGTTTTGGAATATCTCTCTTCTGCACCATGAAGCACCTTGCTGGTATAATATATAGGTCGTTGAATGGCATGGTCGCCGACACGCACCAGAACGGAACTAACGGCTTCCGAGAAGCCGCCAGATAAAGGAAGAGCTTCTCTCCTTCTCCGGCTTGGATAACAGGGGCGGTGTGGATAAGAACTCCTTAAGTTCTTCAAAAGCTTGTTGACAGTCATCTGTCCACTCGAAGCCATCTGCTTTACGCAAGACCTTGAAGAAAGGTAAACATCTTTCAGCTGATCTGGACAGAAATCGGCTTAATGCTGCTATCCTCCCGGTGAGTTGTTGCACCTCCTTCTTACACATAGGCCGTCTCATATTGAGAATGGCTTGAATTTTCTCTGGGTTTGCTTCAATCCCTCGCCGGGTAACTAAGAAACCCAAGAATTTCCCTGCTGTAACTCCAAATGCACATTTGCGGGGGTTGAGCTTTATTCTATGGAGCCGGAGGTTGTGGAAAGTTTCTTGCAGGTCGGCGACATGGTCAGTGGCACAGGTGCTTTTTGTCAACATATCATCTACATATACTTCCATGTTTGCGGCCGAGCTGGTTTTTAAAAACTTTGTTCATCAGCCTCTGATAGGTAGCTCCTGCATTCTTCAACCCGAAGGGCATTACTTTATAACAATAAATGCCCTTCTCGGTAATAAAAGAAGTATGCTCTTCATCTGAGGGTCCAATTTTATCTGATTATACCCTGAGAAGGCATCCATAAACTAAGGAGTTCATAACCAGAAGTTGAATCCACTAACTGGTCGATCCGGGGCAACGGAAAACTGTCCTTAGGACAAGCTTTATTAAGATCTGTGTAGTCGATGCATATTCTCCATCCTCCGCTGGCTTTCCGAACCATAACACATTGGCTAGCCAATCAGGATATTGTGCCTCTCGAATATGACCGGCCATGAGCAATTTGTCTACTCTCGTCAATGACCTTCTGCCGCTCAGGAGCAAAACTCCTTTTCTTCTGGCGAACAGGGCGGCAGCTTGGGCTAATATTAAGTTGATGAGTAATCACCTCCGGAGGAATCCCGACCATATCCGTTACTTTCCAGGCAAAGACATCTGCATTCATTGATAAGAAGGCTAGGAGTTGATCCCGGGCTTCAGGGAAGAGGAGCTCACCGATTTGCACGACCTTAGTGGGATCACCTCCCAGGGGTAAGATATCAGAAGCTCCGCTGGCTCTCCTCTCCGCTCGACTTCTCTAGGGTCAAATGACTCGGTAACCGGAGGAATACTAGCCATTTGGGGACTAGGGGCTAAATGATAGCAGGGTCTGACCGAGTCTACCTCTCCATGCATCACACCGACTCCTTGCCTGGTAGGGAACTGCACCAATAAGCGCTTGGTAGATATAACTGCATCTAACATGTTCAAGCCGGGACGGCCAAGAATGGCGTTGTAAGCCAGGGGGACCCGAACTACCAGAAAATCCAGCATAACCGTGCTTTGACATGGCGGCGATCCTGCCGTAGCTGGCAAAGTAATCTCACCTTCGACTCGGATAGAGTCTCCAGTGAAACCAACTAGAGGGACGGCTACGGGCCGAAGAGAATCCAGAGACAAACTCATCCGAAGAAATGCATCATAAGTAAGCACATTAGCGGAGCTCCCACTGTCTATTAAGATTCTTTTTACAGGATGTCTAGCGATCGTCATTGAAACGACGACGCTATCATCTTTTACAATATTACTCCCCGCTATATTTCCCTCAGGAGGGATTACATCATCTAATCCTTCGACTCCCCTTGGTCTCTTGGAAGATGAGGCCTTTCCGTGGGAAATCATGCCCACCATCTTTTCTGTTGGGGTGTTGTCAATGCTAGCTTGAGCAGGAGGAGGTCCCATCAAAGCTGGTACGGGAGGAGCCTCTTTCTTCTGGATGTATTGCCCAAGGTATCCTCTCTGAATTAGCTCTTCGATGGCCTGCTTCAAGTTCCGACATTCTTCAGTGTCGTGGCCATAATCCCTATGGAAACGGCAATAGCGACTTCTGTCGCGGGCAGTGCCCTTCTTCAACGGGGGCGGACGCCGTAAATAAGGCTCGTTTTCAATTTCCATGAGGATGTGACTCCGGGGTGCCAAGAGAGGTGTAAGATGGTCCTCTCTGGGAGTCTGGCTCTTGCGGCGGTCAATCGGTCGGCGCAAGAGCTCGGGCTTCTTGGAAGGGGGTCCGATCAACTCTGGGCGAGCGGATCTTTTGCTAGCCCTCCCTTGTGCACCTCTCCTGGATGAATCAGCTTCGTCGGCGCGGATGTACTTCTGCGCACGGCTCAGGAGATCAGCATAAGAAGAAGGAGGTCTTTTGTCCAAAGAATAAGTAAAACGGGAGGGTCGGAGCCCCCGTTTTAGAGCCAAAGTGGCCACAGCGTCTTCAAGATGATAAACTTCTAGGGCCGCTACTTTGAAACGGGTTATAAAGTCTTTCAAAGATTCTCCTTCTTGCTGCTGCACGGAGAATAAGCTGTCTGCCACTCGAGGAATTTTACGACAGGCGTCGAAGTGAGCCAGAAAAGATCTCTCCAATTGTCGAAAAGAGTCAACACTTCGTGAGGGCAGACGAGAATACCAAACACGGGCCGCCTTACGGAGGGTGGCTGGGAAGGCAACGCATAAGAGGGCGTCCGTTGCTCCTTGGACCTGCATGATAGCCTTATAGCTTTCCAGATGATCTAGGGGATCAGTGGTGCCATCATAGGGGTCTAATTGAGGAAATCGGAACCTCCTTGGAATGGGCTCTTCCATAATCCGTCGAGTGAGAGGGGGGCGGGTGTCGTAATCCGACCCCGGCTGATTATTGATTCTTTGACTGAGTTCTTCCAGCCGGCGATCTTGCTCTTCAAGACGCTTTTCCATTCTATCGGTTATACTTCCTCGGCTGGTTCAGGAGAACTGGAAGGAGCCTGATGATGCCATCGGCGATGCTCTGTATAAGGTTCCTTCCCCCGTCGTCGTCCGGTAGGCGGGCTGCTGGGGGAATGGGACAAAGAGCGCGAGCCGTCGTGGGAGCTTTGGGAGCGCGCCTTCCTGGGGAATAAGGGCGGAGAGGCTTTGTCGGAGGAGATCTTCCTCGAGCTGATTGTCGGCTAACAGGAGTAGCCGACCTAGGCAATAGAGGCTGCTCGAGCCGTTGTGGGACTCCTCGAGAGTGCGTTCTTGCATCTGTTGAACCATCCCCACGAGAGTCTGGACTTGCTGAGTGAGGATCAGCAGTGGGTCTTGAGGAATAGCCGGAGTCGGCAGTGGTGAAGAAAGAACCGGAGGGTTCGATTTCACCGGCCGAGAAGGGCCAAGAGTTGTGAAATCATGATTGGGAGGCGAAAGATGCCCCCCAGACCAATCAGTGGGATCTTCTTCCAGAGATCTGGAGCTCATGTTCGTGGAATCGTAGAACAGGTATATCTCACTGCTCCGACGACGATCCCCCTACCTGGCGCGCCAATCTGTTGATGCTGGATCACCAGATTTTTCTCTTGCTACGAGATCTCTTTTTCTGAAGGAAAAATCCCCCCTTTTCCTCCTCCTTCCTCCTTTTATCCCCTTCTTTTATTTATTTTATTATTTTTTGTTTTAATTCCAGAGGTCCACGTGTAGGATAAGTGTTCATCTTTTATTATTTTATTTTTCGCTACGTGGTCATTCAGTGATAATGAATAATAAGGGTATTAAGAAACTTGCTCATGAAGATAGGGATTTTCATGATGACCTTGATTATCCCAAGGGAATGTCAGGGTTAGTGGGGATGTCAGAGTCAGAAAAGGCATCTGGCTCTAAAATAGAAGTTCAGTGTCTCCTTTTTCTAGATAAACGGCGGTGTTTCAGTGCTTGTCTTATTCGACCCATTTAAAGTGTTATGATGTTTAACATTTCTCGATTTCTGTTCCGAATACGACGGTTTATCATGTTTAGTGGTTCTGGCATGAATATTATTCTCAATTTGGGGGCCACCCAGGATTGGGGGCCGTCCAGGACTGGGGGCCGTCCAGACTCTGGGGACCGCCCAGGACTGGGGGCCGCCTAGACTCTGGGGGCCGTCCAGGAATGGGGGCCGCCCCAGACGCCCAGGACTGGGGGCCGCCCAGACTCTGGGGACCAGGACCGGGGCGCCCAGACTCTGGGGCCGCCCAAGACTGGGGCCGCCTAGACTCTGGGGGCCGCCCAGGACTGGGGGCCGCCCCAGACTCTGGGGGCCGCCCAGGACTGGGGGCCGCCCAGGCTCTGGGGGCCCAGGACTGGGGCCGCCCAGGCTCTGGGGTCGCCCAGGACTGGGGGCCGCCCAGACTCTAGGGCCGCCCAGGACTGGGGGCCGCCCAGAACTGGGGCCGCCCAGACTCTGGGGACGCCCAGACTCTAGGGGCCGCCCAGACTGGGGGCCGCCCAGGAGGACCGCCCAGGACTGGAGGCCGCCCAGACTCTGGGGGCCCAGGACTGGGGGCCGGACTCTGGGGCCGAGGACTGGGGGCCGCCCAGACTCTGAGGACCGCCCAGGACTGGGGGCCGCCCAGGCTTTGGGGGTCGCCCAGGACTGGGGCCGCCCAGACTCTGGGGACCGCCAGACTCTAGGGGCCAACTTTTATTTTCTAACTATTTTATTTATTATCCATATCAGTTTTAATCTACCGCAACAACCTTTGTGGCATCTGAGTTAGGATGCAGTTGGACACCATAATCCAGCTTCTCATACATATGATATGTCCCACATATAAATATTTATTTAAAAAAATAATTAGCATTTGAAATTGATAAAAGTACTTTTCTCCGATCTTTTCTCCCGGCCCTCAGCCTAAGTCATCAAAATGTACGGGCAGAATAAAGATTTTTTTATGATAAAATTAGTTGAGTCCCTAATTTGCTCAATAGATATAGTTTTTATATTTTTAATGCAAATCTTCATTTTTTTCAACCTAAACAAATATTTATCGCCCCCCCCCCCTCTCTCTACATTATATATTTATATATATAAAACCTAAATCAAATATATAAATTCAATGCATCATTTCTATTGAGAAAAATTTTCAGATTTGAAGAATGAATTTAAAGATGGACACTTTAGTCTCTTCTATTCCATCCGAATCCAATGAATTTTTAAGAATTCTCTTTATTTTCAATTATATTTCTTAGATGAAGTTTTTTTAACCTCATTGCCATCCTTACTTACATAAACTCATTTTTTTAAAGCTGACTCTAAATCCCACTCCCTCACCTAAATATGGCAAAGAATAGGTGATACCATCTAAATAACTATCACGAGAATTTGTGATCGGAGTGAAAATGCATCCATATTACATAACCTTATCAGTAAAGTCCATACATAGGCTACAAGCAGCAAGATGATCACCTATATTTGTGGCATAGTTCAGAAAACAAACTGAAGGGTTTCAGTTCCCTCATGACCCCAGGCCTGTTCTCTTCTTTATCTACCATTCCGATGTAGCAGCATGGTATTAAAAAATTTGACCTAAATAGATAAATCATTCCTTAGTAGCACACTACAAGAAAAATACAATTTAGTGACGAAAAAATTTATTGCCAAAATTATGAGTTTCAACGCTAATCTAAGTTAACAATGGAATTGCGACCGATATAATCCATCTCAAAAATGCTCCTCGCAAGACATCTAGCGATGAATATAAAGGCTGTCGCTAATCTTAGCGACATAATTAGTGAGAGGAAAGCTAATACTAAAATGTGATCACTGGAGGTGATATGACGACAAGTTAGAAAGGGATTTGCGACAAAAAATTCATCCCTAATTAGCAACGGATTTATATCCATCGCTAAATTTTCTAGTGCATATTAGTCCCTTACACATGATACATTAGAGATGAATTTTTCATCTATCGCTAATTATGATGAGCGTTTAGTGATCGACGTTATTTTGTCACTAATCCTTTTTTAATATATGATATTTTTAATTTAATTTATTTTTGTAACTTTATAATTCAATTGAATGAAATGCAAATATTAATTTTTTTCAAAAATTTACTTCAAAACATGATAAATATTCAATACTCAAATATAATTCTACATGGTATCAGAATGAGGTGGATCTTTCTGTAGAGTTGAAGCTGAAATGTGGTCAGAACTAGTCACCTCTACTATAAGTTGTCGCATCTTAGCACACATCTCATCCTGAATCTTGTCATGAATCTCGTTCCAAATCTTGTCTCAAAGTTTGAGTCAAAGTTTTTTGTGCATCTGTTTTCGCATCTACTGCTTTTGTGATTCCAACATAATTTGAACCCCATATTGCATTTCTTGCATAATAGTGGTACGCAACTGTTCTGCACTAATATCTTGTGATATGGCAATGGAGTGAATGGAGGAGGTACCAGTGTAGAAATATAGTGCCTTGGTGCCTATCTGTATACGCGCTATTTTTTTTTGACCATCAGCCACTTCTAAAAATAACAACTTCAAATCTGGCTCACATGGCTCATTGGATCCCTCCACTGGCTAAAAAGCAGTCTCTCTAAGGGCCTGCACTCGATCCTACAATACAAATTCTGACAAGAAAAAATATAAATTGCATGAGATTAATCAAAAAAGTGAACAAACAAATTTTTAAATATGAAGAATTATTGAATTTGATAAATACTTACTGCAATAACCTTAGAACACTGGTCCATATACTCAATTCCTGAGGCAGCCTTCCTAGTGTGTGTTGCCTCAAAAAGTTCTATAGGATTTGGTTTATGTCCTAACTCTTGCTTGATCATAGGAAAAAAAATAAAGAAAACACATTAACTATAAAATTACAAGTATAATACATAAGTAAATAAAAACAAAGACATTAACATACATTTTGATGGAGGCACCAGGATTAGATAGAGGTTACTGAGCTCATTATAAATTTTTACTTTATATTGGTTTGACTTTAAGTACTGTAATCAAGTTTTGTCAGTATGAGTCCAGTAATTTTATTTGAGTCAAGAATGAGTTCAGTAATTTTATTTTAGTCAAGTCAAGATTTATTGAGTTAAAGTGTAAGAAAGTTGAAGACCCAAGACCATAAAGGACCCATTTAGTGTGCCACCTCAACCCCACATGGAATTTCAGTCAAAGTAGGCGCCATCTACTCAATTAAGGCATCTCAAGATTTTCATAAAGTTATCTCAGCATAAAAGGAATCAAATAAGCCTCATATAGATGGTGACTTGCCGTTCACTCCTTATGGAAAGTAGAATATGGCGCTATCCTCTGATCTCTTTTTTTTTTGTTTCAAGATGTCGCATATCTCCTTATTTGGGAAAGATATCTCCTGATCATTTTTTCTTGTTTCAAGATGCCGCCTAT
Organism: Calamus simplicifolius; assembly: GCA_900491605.1. NCBI lineage: Eukaryota > Viridiplantae > Streptophyta > Magnoliopsida > Arecales > Arecaceae > Calamus > Calamus simplicifolius. The sequence goes on from UESW01004085.1 coordinate 682,070, forward strand.
CTTCTTATTTGGAAAAGCTATTCCCTCATATCTTTTTCTTGTTTCAAGATGCCGCCTATCTTCTTATTTGGAAACAATATGGCACCCTTATTTTCTTTTTTTTCTATGTAATTCAAGGGTTAGGGTTTATTATAAAACCCCTCCATTCTTTTTGTAAAAATAATTGATGATTAATGAAAAATGGTCTTCTTCTATTTTTTTGTGCTCTCTTGAGCATTGACATTCCATGAGAAAGAGGATCAGAGGCCTAACAAATATTTTTCAGGTGCTCATCTCGAGAGTTGTGTGATCCAATCTTTTAGGACAAAGACCATCATTGCCTAATAATCAGACCCATCCCTTCTTATAAGTTATGTTTTATTGAAGAAAGAGCATGTTTTAAGTAGTGGTTTCTCAACCCTAGGATCATGTTTTCTTTATTACTTAGTGAGTTATGTTCTACGGATAGTTACTTTACTCTTCGCATATTCATTCTTAGTTTATTCTTACTCATTTTGCAAAGTAAAGCACCTTAAAATATGAATCATTGCTCTACGTTAATCTATTGCATGGTACATCTCGCATGATATTTTATAACCCTAATATATAAATAAATAACAAATTCAAATAAAGTTATCATGGTCAATATACCATCCGTATGCTATGCTCCACCATGGACATAGAACCTTCTATATGTCGTGAGAGACCTAAACCTGAGCCACCCGTCTCACTAAGTTTGTTCTTAGAGGCAATGGTAGATCATTGCTTGAACACAAGAGTGGACCATTCGTTTTGCCAACTATCCCAGACATGCATTGAAGCTCATGATGGTTTACTGCCAGATGCTCTCCACTTATTCAAAGTGTCACCATAATGTACAACAGCCTATTGTAACCATCTATGCTTGATTACACTCAAGCTTTGTATCCTAAGTAAATTCCTTCTGAAATAGAAACAAAAAAATAACATATAAGACTTTTATTTGTTTTGCAACATCCATATAAGATTAATATTTATATCAAACTAAAATTGTGGTAGAGTTTCATCTATTACATAAGTAACATGACCTTAAGTATGAGGCCTCAAACAACCAATCAAGCACAAGACAAATTACATATTTAATATCAAATTAAAATTTTGGCAGAATTTCATCTATAATATCAGTAACATAACCTCAAGTATGAGACCACTATCAACTAATCAAGCAGAAGAGAGATTAAATATTTAAGATCAAACTAAAATTTTGATAGAGTTTCAACTACATTATAAGTAATCTGACCTCATTTACGAGGTCTCTAACTACGGATGATAGCCGTAGAAGCCACATGAGACTGAAGAAAACTTTTACTATGCATAAAACACAAATAAACAATACTTCAAACATAGACTAAATAATGAATGAAAAGATTTTAAGAAATTATAATAGTAATATTATCTTCCAGGATTGAGATTGAGCTGTCATCTACCATTGGTTGACTCTGCCTGTTGCCTAGATATAGCAACCCTAGAGGGGGGATGAATTATGTTCTTTAACAATTAATAGATTAACTAGCAAGTATGTACACTTAAATAATTTTCATAAATAAACTAAGTGTAGTACGGTATAGATAATATGCAATCAATCACATAAAATAGCACAACCAAACATAAGAGATTTATAGTGGTTCGGTGCCAACCCTACACCTACATCCACTCCCAAGAATTCTTTGGAAATTTTACTACACCACTAGCCTACCTAGCTAGCAAATTTGTTTACGAGTACAAGCAAGCCTTACACACTAGCCTTCTGAGCTAGTCTTCTTGTTATGGGTACAAGGGGACCTTACACACTAGCCTTTTGGGCTAATCTTCTTGTTTATAGGTACAAGGGGACCTTTCACAACCCTAGCCTTTTTGGTTAGCACTTGTTTTCATGCACAAGCAAGCCTTACAAGATCAAGCACAATAATATCAAGTTTATATAATAAGCTCCTAGAAATGGGCAAATAAAACAATGAAAGATTACTTTACAAATTTTGAAGATTCTGGCTTCTTTCTTGGAATGAACTTTGAGGAGTGAATGAAGCCTTCTTGTGGTTGTTGGAGCTTTGGATGTGATGCCTTCAATAAATTTAAAACTTCTTCTTGTAAGCTCTTGAATGCATCATATCTCTTCTTTAAATGCTCTCAACCACTTGAATAAATACTCCAATAACTCTTATAATGATTCTCAAATGAAAGCTCAATAACTGCCCTCTTCTTTTATAATAACTTCTCACAAAGATTTTCAATAAGATTTTTACTCTATTTTTTATAATATTTTCTTCTCTATTTTTTACTTCCTAATCTCTTGCAAAAACACTGATCAATAGCTTAATATATAATCAAAACAAAAATATAGTCGTTACATAAACGTTGTGAAATAGAATAAGAGAGAGAGAGAGAGCAATACTTGAAAGGCTTAACTAAGGAGTCTGGCCATCCACGACAAGAGTCCGGTTGCCTAACTCTAGAGTTTAAATGCCCAAGTGAAAAAATTTTGAAGCCCAACAATAGAATTGGTTTGCCATAAAAGAACACCAGGGAAGAGTTGGCAGCCCAACTCTTAAAACTAGTAGGCCAACTTTCAAATTCGGCCTACCAAGAGAGAAATTAGCATCCTAGCTTTTAAAATCGATAGCCTAGTATTTTGACACAAGAAGCCAGGCAAACATAATTTGTGAGCTTTAAAAAATTGATAGCCCAACTTTATCATCTGGTAGACTAAGAGAAGGAATGCAGCCCAACTCTCGAAACTGGTAGCCTAGCATTGAAGCCATGGAGTTGCAGAAAAGTTCAAATTGGATGCCTAAAAAAATGGCAGCCCAATTCCCAAACTGGTCTTCCAATGAGAGAAACTGACAGCCCAATTTGTGAAACAGGTAGACCATCTTTTAGACAAGAGAGAGAGCCAGGGATAAATCGAATACCATGCAAAGTTGGCAGCCCAACTTTAAAACTTGGTAGACCAACTTTTAGAGCCTAGCAACCAACCGAATGCTACAAGAAATTGGTAGCCTAGTTTCACAAACTAGTAAACTAAATTTTAAGAGCTAGGCATCCAACTGAAAGCTACAAGAATTTGGTAGCCCAATTTATCAAACCGGTAGGCCAAATTTTATGTGCTAGTTAGTGATAGGAAGATCAAACGGAAGGCAACTTGAACTTTGTAATCCAATGTCAACAATCGGTAAGCTAAGGAAAAACTGGAAGCTCAAATAGCAAGGCTAGTCTTCCAAGAGTTAAAATATAATGAAGTAATTTTTAAATCCGGTATCGAATAAAGACCTTTTAAAGATTTCTTTGGCAAACATTTAAAATAACGTAGAGTTTAAATAAGAACTTGTAAGATGATTGAATCTAGTTCAAGATAATGCAAATATAATTAATCTTAAAAGTCATTTTGTCAAGTGAACAATTCAAATATAACACATATGAAAATCGTCCAGTGATTACGAAATCCAAGTTCATTGAAAAATAATTTAATTACTACAAGCATATTTATACATTACCTGTAATACCTTTCATTTTGAATCATAATTTATCTTTGATTTAAAGTAATACCATCATTTTGATGATTTATTTGAAATTTGTTTAACTCAACTACAAGAACATTAGTACCATACTTAATTATTTTATAATCATCAAATCAATATGAGGCCAACACTGCCATTGATCATGTCATCAAAATTATGTTAAGACATATGGTGTTCTGACTTCATGTGCATCAATTGAGCAACAAATGATAATTGTGAATGACTTTTACATCTAGAGTATAAGCATATCATAAAACTTTTAGGCCTCTAGATTCAGTGTTTCTTTCATGTAAGTTAGATTGAATGCATAACTAGCTGCATCCATAACCATGGAATGGTACCGATTGGATGATTCTGCATGATCATGAAATGCAGCAGAACCTTCATCCATATAATTGACATTATAATTCAAGTCAACTTCAACTGCTTGTTCCCTATGTAAAGTCCAATAATAATAATCTAGTACAAAACCATTTCTATACAAATGCAACTTAATTATATTCACTTCATGAAACATGCGATTCTAGCACTTGCGATGGTTACATAAACACCTTATCCTTTAATTATCATCATTTCTTGATGACTGCATGCAAACTCTATAAATTGTCTCATATTAGTTATGAACTTCAGATTCAAAAGGCTATCTTTCAACCGTTTATACATCCATCGATGATCCAGTCTCATTTTTATATATAATTCTAACTAAAACAGTGAACATATATAGATTATTGTTTTAAACCAAGTTTTTCTAAAATATAAGATAGTAAATTTTTACATATATAATGACTAATTAGAATGGCACCAATTTTATTTTATATAATAGAATAGTACCTATTATTTTACATATATAACGACTAATTGGAATGGTACCTAGTTAATTTGATTTTTATTTTCTCACTTTGATTCATTTGTTGGGTTTATTTGTTCATTAATTTGAATATCATTTTCATGCTGCCTATTAATTTGTTCATGTATAGCATCTTCAGTTGAGCCCATAAGGTCGGGTCAAATATTTCTTATGAAAGTTACTAATAGGAACTAATGGCGAAATAAGAGCAAAATAGCTAAGATCGAATTGACTTAAAACCCAACACAAATAAGAATTATGGAGCTATCTTGTAGACATCGCAATTAGACTAAATGGTTCACTGTTTATGAAAAGGAATTCATTTATTTTATTCTGAGGTAGAATCTGGTGGGCTTTAATTTGTAACATGGTTCCAATAGTGATGCAGAACAACCGACAAAATAGAAAATCAAAAGAAAAAAAGTCCTTGAAAATAAAAAATAAGAATAAATTAATTAATCAAGAGTTTTTATTAAAATAATTTGAAAAAAAAGGAAAGAAAAGGAAAAGAAAAGAGAGGATTACAGTATGGATGTCTCATAAATTATTTTTTGACCTTCATTTTTTGTTGGATTGTAGCAAAAGATTATTCAATGGAACGAGAAGTATCTACCTCCAAGAAACTCAAGATTATCAAGAAAACTTTAAATGTAAGAATAATCTTTGTATCAGTCTTGAATATTTATCTAACCTTATGATTCAACATCAAATCCAAATATCTTTGACGATATCCGAGTTTCCTAATCTTTCATAACATTTGTTTTAGGATTCCTTGTCATTTCTGGAACCCATGGTGTTGTTTTCTCTTCATTTTTCTTCACAACAACATTATTAGCTCCTGAAGCACCATTCTGTCTTAGCATCATATAAAAGCAGGGAAACGACTTAGTGCACCGCCCCCGGTGCACTAAGTCGCGCACCGGCGTGCGGCATTGGCCGCGCGCCCGTGCAGGCGTGTGTGAAGCGCGCCACGGCCAATGGGCCGTGACACGCGTCGCGGGCGCGCGGCCAATGCCGCGTGCCGGTGCATGCTTCCTGCACCGTCCCCGTGCAGGAAGACTTTTATAAAAGCAGAAGAATAGAAAAATAAACTTCCTTGGAAAGACACTAATTAGCTGTCCCATAGATATTTATGGATACCCATAATGTCATCACGTTTCACATCGGCATGGTATTTAGCAAATTCAACCTCATTCATATCTGAGTTCCTGGCATTAATTAGCCGTGACTTAAACTGTAACTCCAGTACCGTATAAATCATAAAGGTAAAGCTTCCATGAAAAAGATCTCTTATTTATGATTCTCCTTGCTAAACTGGCTTTAACATCCTTAAGGTGCTTCCTGCCATTCAAACTTCCATCTTATCAACATACTCCGCAATGGATATGGACACATGAAACTTATGAGGGTATGGATTCACCCTACCTGCCTTCAAGAATGCAATGACTTTCAACCTATTCTCATAGTATTATGCAGTGTCCATATTTTCATTGTCCGCAGAAGATATGGCTTTTGAAACTGAAAATTTGCCACAACCAGCCTCCTCCTCTTCCTCTTTGAGCCGCTCTTAATTGAGGGCTTTGGCCTTGGAGGTGTTCACGAGGGCTTCGGCCTTAAAGGAGTTCACGAAAAGGCCGAAGATGCTCTTAGTTATTACTTCCAACTTCTTCCAACATTTGAGTGTGAGAAAGGAAGATTGGTTGAGCCGATGGGGAGATTGGAGTAGAGCACAGAAGAGGATGTTCATGCTCTTTCAGCAAGCTTTAAAGCGCCTTAGTGGCCATGGTTATGTAATTGTGAACCATTTTTGTACCTTACAGAATGACCATGACATATTTCAACCATTTGTAGGGAACAACATAGTTTTGCTATAGCATGTAAAGCTGCAACTTGCTCTTATTAGTTAAATGATAGATAGTGATTTGATTATTTATTTTTTCCTTACATAGGTTGCAGCAAACCTCTTGAAGCTGTACAAGTATCAAGGTGGGATCTTGCAGCCACATGGAGTTACTTAAGAAAGTCTATGTCTTCATATTTATCCCAACCAGATTCTGTGACTGCTCGTCAATACAAATCCTGGCAAGAAGCCCCCTAAGTCTCAACCCATCCCATCTTCCGAGCCCCTTGTCCTCATCTGAAAATTTGTGTTCAGTTATAGCCTTTCTCGCCCGTCTTGAATGAGGTCTGATGTGCAAAGCTCTAGTAGTGGTAAGAAGCTATCATGTTACTTGTACCACCCTCTACCTTTCTTTTCCAGTGCGCCACCTCTTCTGTAACTCCATGTTCATAATAGAAAATACAGGAGGGATACAAATGAAAGGAATTTTAACAAAAAATGTTTCATATATACTTAAAAAACATATATTTTTTAAGTAATTTCTTAATAATTGATTTTATTTTTTTAACCCATTTGTTATTCTAAATGCCAGAGCAATTAGACACAAAATCACAACATATAAAAAAATTGTGCAGTTGCTCTGAGCCCAACAGTCTGCTGGTTGGATTTGAGGGTTGGCTAGGACAAAAAGAAAGAGAACGGTACAGATGAATTCAGTCAAGCATGAGCTGCTTTTGATTCTTGAGTAGTTGCAAGTCTACCAGACGAGTATTATCATTGTAAATCTATCAATCTTTATGTTTGGAGCTTATGGATGATTCTACTCAAGTTCATTCTACACCTTCCTTGACCCTGGTTACAGTCCTAGTGCTGATATGACCACTTTGATACTGTTGTGTCAGCTATGCTTGCACTCTCACATTGCAGTATGTATGCATGTTCCCCCTTTGGGTTTTACGAAATGTGAGATTAGGCACATTGAAATATGCATGTCACACTCGGAATTTATCAAAAAATAATTTCTGATGATGCAAACATCGGGAGATGCGGCCTTGGAAGGCTGAACCAGATGGACTGGTCTCAAAATACGATATAACATTCCTCTCCTTGGCGAACTGGTGTAGTTCAATCGAGCATCATGAAGAATCATCACCTTGTGGTGCGGATAGGCCATAATTAGGGTGTGGCCCCTGCACACAAGGAAAGCTAACATGAAATGTCACTCCCATTGAGGACAGAGGTTGCTTCCAGTTTGTAGGATGCATTCTCAGGTCATTTTGGGACACTCATGATCTCGTTTTAGGTTCGGATCAAAGAAACCAAAATCCTAACATCATTTTTTTCAGTTTCTGCCATCTCTTAAGTGGGTGTCAGCGAAAAAGATAAAACCCAACCCAACTTCTTGATAGAACAATCGCCACTCATATTGAACAAACCTCTTTGTTAGCTCCATCGCTGCACACCAATTTTTGCCAGATAATGTTGCGATAAATGATGTTGCCGCCGGGATCCATCTCCGATTCGGCGCAGTCGATCTCCTGGGGCGGACCTGCACACAATTCCTCACGCGGGAGGCGTTGGGGGTGGCCCTCCGCAGAAGACCTTCCGACGCTCAAGTCATAGGGGGAATCGGCGATCAATCAGAAAACGGGGAGATGGATCTCTCCGGAAAGTCTCTCCAGGGGGCCGATCGGGAGCTCTAGAGGGGAGAGCACCGACGAGCAGCTGGTGAGAGTGGGAGAGCGAGAGTGAGCGCATACCTAAGGGAATCTGGGAGTGTGATATTTATAGGTTGTCACCTAGATCTTGAGCGCCTTCTGGAAGGTTTGAAGGTTGTTAGGATACGGAGATGGATCGAATCAGGCCGTTGTGGGGCCGTTGGGATCCATATCTTGTTTGTTAAGGGATCGACGGCTAGGAGAGCTCCTTAATGGCTTGGGATCTGGTAGGTGCGTAGGTCCCAGGTAGCCGTATTAGGTTCTAGACCACTCTTCAACATCATTCTTTGCCTGAGATGCTGTTACGATAGGTCTAGGCTCTCTTGCGCCAGGTTCCGCGGGGGTGAGTATCGGATCATGGATCGCTCGAAAAAACGAACTACTGAGAGCTTGGGGGAGCCGAGCTATGAAAGCCCGGAGAAAGCCGAGCTATGGAAGCCCGGAGAAAGCCGAGCTATGGGAGCCCGGAGAAAGCCGAGCTAAAGGAAGCTCGGGAGGCCGAGCTATGGGAAGCTCGGGGGAGCCAAGCTATGGAAGCTCGGGGAAGACGAGCTTGTGGAAACTCGGAGGAGTCGAGCTATGAAGCTCGGGGGAGCCGAGCTATGGAAGCTCGGGGGAGCCGAGCTATGGAAGCTCGGGGAGACGAGCTATGGAAGCTCGGGGAAGGCGAGCTATGGAAGCTCGGGGGAGCCGAGCTATGGAAACTCGGGGAAGGCGAGCTGTGGAAGCTCGGGGGAGCCGAGCTGTGGAAGCTCGGGGTAACTGAGCTACGGGAAGCTCAGGGACATCATGGCGGGCAAAGGGATGGGGTCGGTCTTAGCCTCTTCGCATGAATATTGATACAATGATGATTTTACCCCCCAACACATGCCCTCCACTCCCTAGTTCGAAGCGCAGGTTCGGGCATAGGGAGTATAGGTCCAGGTGGCACGCTTTGGATGGGACGATCTGGTTCGGTTCATGTTTGAGCGATGCAATAGATTAATTAAAACTTGAGGAACGGAGCAGGTCGGTTAAGGCCGATGGATAGGGTAGGTCGGCTTGGGCCGACAGAGGAATAAGTCGGCTAGGGCCGACGGGTGAGGTAGGTCGGCCAGGGCCAACGGCAAGGTAGGTCGGCTAGGGCCGATGGCAAAGTAGGTCAGCTAGGGCCGATGTATAAGCAGGTCGGCTGGGGCCGACGAGTGAAGTAGGTTGGCTAGGGTCGACGACAAAATAGGTCGGCTAGGGCCGACGAATGAGGTAGGTCGGCTAGGACCGACGAGTGAACCAGGTCGGCTAGGGCCGACGAGTGAAGTAGATCGGCTAGGGCCGACGGCAAAATAGTTCGGCTAGGGCCGACGAGTGAAATAGGTCAGCTAGGGCCGACGAGTGAAGTAGGTCGGCTAGGGCCGACGGCAAAATAGGTCGGCTAGGGCCGACGAATGAGGTAGGTTGGCTAGGGCCGACGGATGAGAGTGGTTACCAAAATGGCGACATGTGGCGGGATTTTGTTTCGGTGGCTCGAGGGCTGATGGCTGGAGCAGGTAGATTTCTGCTTGGATCGGTTTAAATACCGATGGGGGGTCCGGTTATCGTTGGCCATTTCATTCGACGACCTTTGCTAGCTTGATACGAGCTTGCGCCGACAGAATGGCTTCCAAGGATGGCGGAAGGTCAACCGGAGCACCAGCCGACGATGCCAACACTCGCTGGGGAGCTCGTAGGAGCCGCACTCAGACCGTCGTCGACGGGGAGGTCCTGGCCTCCTTGTTGGCGAGTCGACAACGACTCCAGGAGGCGGCCAAACAATATGTGGTCGCTTCCACCAGGGAGATCATGCACCTTCGTGCGGTTAACGATCGCTTAGAGTGGCGCGTGGCGTCTCTCCAACAGCAGGCGGGTAGCCTTGCGGCGGATCAGGGAGAACGGTCGGCGGTTCTGGGAGACAATGGTGAGCCCCTGTGAGGGCTGATGTATTTTTCGTTTCTTTTATCACTTCCTTTTTCGGTGAATGAAAGAATAGTTTGCGTAGCCCTCGCGTTCATTTTCATTTTGAGATGTTCAATTTTGTTGCACAAGTTCTTCGGGCGATTAACTTCCTTGGGGAGCAGTCGACGAACAATCGATTTTCGTGCTTTTCGCTGCCCTGCCAGCGCTCTACCATTCTGCAGGTAGATCGGTTTTTATTTGCCGGAGTTGATGATACGGCTCTGTGGGGAGCAAAAAGCTGCTCCGGCGCTTTCCGGAAGGCTTTTATGGCATTGGTCTTTTTCCATGTAGGTTGTTTTGGCGTATGGCGCACGCACCTGTTTACCATTGGAGGATGTTACTTTCATAGGACGATCTCCTGAACCTGTCAGTTTCCGTAAGATCAGTGGGCGATTCTCTGCATTTAATAACCGTGATTCGGGATCAAAAGGAAATCTTTGCATGCGTCATGGTTCAGGCGATGGGCTCGGCGCGCAGCGGGACGCTGCTTTCATCCTGGGAGGCCACGTGGAGGCATGGCCCAGGTGTTTCGAATCTCGGGGCTTCTGGCCTTGGTAGCTGTTCCCGGTTCATTTTTGCCTATATAAAAGGGGGAAGAGGGGTCGTGTTGGGCCATCCTCAAAGTTTCCTTCCCCTTTGGAGCTTCCGCCGTGCTCATTTCTCTGGTGTTGCGAGTGGGAGGGTCGAGCTTTCCTTTTATAAGCCCTTCGCCTCCTGACAGCTGGGGCGATGAAGGAGCTGCTGAAGAGTGGTTCGCCCTTAGGGGATGAGCCCCGGAGATCATATGGAGAGCGCACAGGAGGGGCGCAGAGATCACACAGAGAGCGCACATATGTGCTTCTCGTGTGACCTTTGTAGTTTCCCCTTGGGGACGTACGGTAGGAAGTGCACGTAGACTTCCCATGGGTTGTGTGAATTTCGCCTCCTCCCCTGGTTTGGATTCCTGGGCTTGCCCGTCTGGGAATCTTTCACCACATGGGGAGGGGGTGATAGTGTGCCGCCCGCAGGTACCTTGCCTTGGAGTTTGGGCAAGTTGGGGCGGTACACACTCGGTTTGGGAGAGCGTTCCGGCGCCAGGGTCCGCGGGCTTCCTACCTACTCATCGGGGGGCCTCTTGGTTGGGTGGTTAGGGGTGACATTCCGTCCACCCTTTACAATCACCCTGATATCTCGGTTGGGTCGCCGAGATATCATTATTTACCGAAGCTGGCCGCAACGGTTGGTCCATGTCGCTCACACATTATTAGCTCGAGACTGTTTTGGTTTATCTGGTTCATTGGTCCGGACGCCGGAGCATCACAGTTGCCCAGGTATGCTTTGGAGCAGTTGCCCGAGTTTTGTGCTTGTCTTTATTTTATGCATTTCAATGCTCTTGTAATGCCTCTCAGGCATTTGTAATTGGCTTTGATGGCAACGAAATAAAGAAAGTTTTGCTCTGTTTCTCAACCTCTATTTTTGTGCCAAGTCGCTGTTGCTGGCCGTGGGATGCAAGGTCGTTCCATTCATTTTTAGGCAAGGATCCCGCGCTATTCGAACTAGTCGGGGCTTGCAAGCTGCCCTGGTCCAGACGGAGGTTTAGAGGTTTGTTTGGTGGTAGAATATGTTCCTTAACTTGGGCCGAAGCTCGGAGATTCATGCCTCGTCCCCATTGGAGTTCGACTATTTATGGCTCGGCCCTACCGAGGTTCGGAGAACGGTTGCTTGGCCCTGCCAAGGTTCGGAGATTTGTTGCTCGGCCTAGCCGAGGTTCGGAGGATTTGTTGCTCGGCCCAGCCGAGGTTCGGAGAATCTGTTGCTCGGCCCAGCCAAGGTTCGGAGAATCTGTTGCTCGGCCCAGCCGAGGTTCGGAGAATTTGTTGCTCGGCCCAGCCGAGGTTCGGAGATTCAGGGCTCGGAGAAGTGACTTAGTCGCCACCATGAGTCATGATGCTAGGTCCATGCGGTGTTTGGTGAGGGGCGTCAAGGTGGAACGGGCGGTACATGGTCACGCCCTCCATTTATGATGCGACCCCTCCCGAGGGGACGAATTACTGTCAAGCGCTGGGATTCTTTCTTTCTCACGCTTTCCGAGAGGCGGCCAGCTTAAAAGAGCTTGGGGAAGTGTTGGGAGCATTTATTACGGGGGGCCGGTAGATTGGGAGGTACTCCGTTCCCAGGGGGGTTCCCGAGCAGTCTGTCCGCATTACCGATTTCGCTCGGGATGGGGCACGACCTTTCGGATCCTGCCAATTAAAGCGATGATACGTGGCGAGTTCTCACAGGTCAGTGGTTACGGCCCGACTGATCGAAATACTCGCTTGACAAGTATAAATACGGACGGGGGGTGCAGGTTTTTGTCACCCCTCTGGTTCAGTTTGGAATAGTTTTCGTCATGGCTTCTCAAGGAGGAGAGCAATCATCTGATGATCTAAGGGCGGCGATCAATGGTCTGTTGCATCCGGAGGGGGGCCGTCCCATCATTACAGTCGACGGGCTGGCCTTGGCGTCGGCCCTCGCGAGCCACCAGCGGCTCGAGAGGGTCGTTGAAGAATACGTCGATGTTACCACAAGGGAGGTCGAGGCTCTATGCCGGGTGGCGGACCGGCAAAAGGAGGAAATAACGTCACTCCACCAGCAAGTCGCCGAGCTTTCCCAATGCCTGGAGGACTTGCTGGCTTTTGGGAGTGACAGCGAGCCCTAGCAAGGGCTTCTTCTTCTTTTTCTTTTCTTTTGCCGCCGTTGTCCTTCCCTCCCTTTTAATTAATGAATACAAAGTTTTATCGTACTGTGCATTCTGTTGTTCCCAGAGCATTTGCGAACGTTGGTTGGGTTTTTCCGGTCACCCAAGTTCGAGCTAGGTCTTGTGAGACCACGGTCGAGTTTAATTAGGGCGCGCGAGCCACTCGAATCCGGACATAGCTTAGGAGGACACTTAGGTTGGTCGGGGCTTATGAGCTACCCGAACCTAAGCTAAGTTATGCACATTGTTTAGGTCGGCCGGGGCTTATGAGCTGTCCGAATCCGAAACAAGTTTTCTTGGGGGGCCACCGGTCTCTGCCCGGACCGGCGGCGGACCTAGGTGATCCTTTAGAGGGAGTCCTTTACTTCCTCCGGAGCATCGGGAGGTCTTTGTTTTCATATTCATTTATAGGGTATTCGAGAAGTCACCCTACTTCAAATGATGTCCTGGGGCATGGCTAAGGCGCGAGAGTATCACTCGGTAGGCCCGAGGAGCTTGATAGCTAAGGTCGCTCCCTGGATTTGGCCGAGGTTTCGAGCGACAGGGTGTAGTCCTTGGCTTTGGCCAAGGTTCGGAGAATTTGTTGCTTGGCCCAGCCGAGGTTCATAGAGTTTGTCGCTCGGCCCAGCCGAGGTTCGGAGAATTTGTCGCTCGGCCCAGCCAGGTTCGGAGAATTTGTTGCTCGGCCTAGCCGAGGTTCGGAGAATTTGTTGCTCGGCCCAGTCGAGGTTCGGAGAGTTTGTTGCTCGGCCTAGCCGAGGTTCGGAGAATTCCTGTTCAGATAGGTAACTCGGTCATGCCGAGGATTGGTGAACAGCACCTGTTTCTTTTCGTAATCTTTGGCAATATAATGCATGATGATTCATGTTGAAAATTACGAAAATATGTGCCAACAGGAAGGTATAATAAGGTATATCAAAATGGACTTATAGAGGACATACCCTATTGATAATACTTACGGAGATTGTCCAAGTTCCACGTCCGGGGGACAGACTTTTCGTTTAGATCTTGCAGCTTGTAGGTTCCGGTCCAATGATCTCCGCTACTTGGTATGGGCCTTCCCAGTTTGGTGCCAGCTTTCTTGTTCCAACGGTTTGGAAACAGAGGCTTTCGAGAACAAGGAACCAGGCAGGAAGGCTTTCCCTTTGACTCTGGAGGTGTGGTAGCGGGCCACCCTTTGTTGATAAGCAGCCACTCTGATCCGGGCCTTCTCTCTAATCTCCTCTATCAGGTCGAGGTTGGTACGGAGCTGTTCGTCGCTAGCTTCCTCTGAGTAGCTTTCCACCCGCAGCGAAGGAAGGCCTATCTCTACAGGGATAACGGCCTCCGTGCCGAAGGCCATTCGGAATGGGGTTTCACCTATCGGGACTCTCGGGGTGGTGCGGTAGGCCCATAGGACATGGTGCAACTCATCCGCCCACCTGCCTTGGGCTCTGGAAAGACAAGCTTTGATCCCCTGAAGCAGGGTCCTGTTGGTCACTTCGGCCGCTCCGTTGGCTTGCGGATGCCCGACCGAGGTGAGGTGGTGACGGATTCCGTGCTCTTCGCAGAACTGGCGGAACTTAGGGTTATCGAATTGCTTGCCGTTATCGGTGATTATAGTATGCGGAGGCCGAATCGGCAGATGATGGACCTCCATACAAAGTCTCTGGCCCGTGCCTCGGTTATTTGTGCAACCGCCTCCGCCTCGACCCATTTAGTGAAGTAGTCGACAGCGACAAATAGAAATTTTCGCTGCCCTGTGGCAAGCAGGAATGGGCCGAGGATGTCCATCCCCCATTTGGCGAAGGGCCAAGCGGAGGATATAGGAACCAGGTTGGCGGAGGGGAGCCTTTGAATGCTTGAGTGCCTCTGGCATGGGTCACAGGCTCGGACAAGATCGTCTGCATCCTTCTGCATAGTCGGCCAGTAGTAGCCTTGTCGCAGCACCTTGTGGCATAGGGACCGGCTTCCCAGATGGTTGCCGCAAATCCCTTCATGCACTTTGCGGAGAGCATAATCTGCTTCGGACGGGCGAAGGCATCTGAGCAGTGGCATGGAGAAGGACCGTTTGTAAAGTTGATCGTCGATCAGCACGTAGTGGGTGGCCTGCAGCTTCAGCTTTCTAGCCTCTCTCCGGTCGGGTGGAAGCGACCCTTCTTTGAGGTACTTCAGAATGTGATCGAACCATGACGGTTCGGCTTCAACTTGCATTATTCGGTCGGCCTCCACAATGCTGGGCTTCTCCAGGGTCTCCAGGTGAAACTTTTGTTCGGCGTCCATTGATTCCACAGTCGCCAATCGGGACAGTAGGTCGGCGCGAGCATTCTCAGATCTGGGAATTTGAGTGATCTCAAACTCGGAAAAATGGGGAAGCAGGCTCCGCACCTCTTGAAGATATCAAACATGTTTGGCTCCCGAGCTTCAAACTCTCCTCGTACATGGCCAGCCACTAGCTGCGAGTCGGTGAAGGCGTTAAGTTTTTCCACCTTCAGGTTGCGGGCGATTCGAGACCGGCCAGCAGGGCTTCGTACTCAGCTTCATTGTTGGAGGCTGGGAAAGAGAACCGAATGCCATATTCAAAGGTTGCCCCCTCTGGACTGGTGAGAACCAGGCCCGCACTGGAGCGATGAGCGTTAGATGACCCGTCGACATGGAGGAGCCACTGGGCTCCAGATTTTGGTTCTTCGGGGGAGTCTGGGGTAGAACCGTCCTCCAGGATGGTACACTCGAGGAGGAAATCGGCTAGCACCTGAGCTTTGATGGCTGGGCGAGGCTGAAAGTGGATGTCATGCTTGCTCAACTTGACGGCCCACTTGGTCATTCTTCCTGATGTCTCGGGGCGGTGGACTACCGCCTTGATGGGTTGGTCGGTCAGGACCGTCACAGAATGTGCCTGGAAGTACGGTCGCAGCTTCCGAACTGAGGTGATCAAGGCCAACACCATTTTTTCAATCCTGCTATATCTCGTCTCCGCATCGCGGAGTAGTCTGCTGACATAGTAAATCGGCTTTTGGACCTTGCTTTCCTCTCTGACTAGCACCGAACAGACGGCACCTTCTGAAACAGCCAGATACAAGAACAGGGTCTCGCCCGGGCCTGGACTGCTGAGGAGTGGAGGCCAGCCGAGGTATTTCTTGAGATCTTGAAATGACTTTTGGCACTCAGGGGTCCATCGGAAGTTCTTAGCCGACCAGAGGGTTTTGAAGAAGGGGAGGCATCTCTCGGCCGAACGCGCCACGAAGCAGTTGAGGGCCGCTATCCTCCCAGTTAGGCACTGGACCTCTTTAATGGATGCCGGGGGCACCATTTGTTGGAGAGCTTGAATCTTCTGGGGGTTAGCTTCGATGCCTCGCTGGGAGACCATGAAGCCGAGAAACTTCCGGAGTTAACGCCGAAGGCGCATTTGGTCGGATTGAGCTCATCCCATACTTGCGCAGCATTGCAAAGCTCTCTGAGAGGTCCTCGACATGCCATGATGCTTCTTTGCTCTTGACCAGCATGTCGTCCACGTACACCTCCATATTCTGGCCAATTTGCTCCTTGAATACTTTGTTAACCAGCCTTTGGTAGGTGGCACCTGCATTTTTAAGACCAAAGGGCATAACGCGGTAACAGTAAGTACCTCGGTCGGTTATGAAGGCGGTCTTTTCTTCATCCTCGGGGGCCATCCGGATCTGATTGTAGCCTGAATAAGCATCCATGAATGACAGCATTTGGTGACCTGAGGTGGTGTCCAGCTGGTCGATCGGGGAAGAGGGAAGCTGTCCTTCGGGCAGGCTTTGTTAAGGTCGGTGAAGTCGATGCAAATCCTCCACTTGCCGTTCGACTTCTTCACCATGACGACGTTTGATAGCCAGCTTGGATAATTTACCTCCCGGACGAAGTTTGCCTTGATGAGTTTGTCTACTTCTTCTTCAATGGCCTTTTGTCGTTCCGGGGCAAAGCTCCTCTTCTTCTGCTGATGGGCCTATGCATCTCATCCACGTTGAGACGATGGACGAGGACCTCGGGGCTGATCCCTGGCATGTCAGAGGCGGACCAGGCGAAGACGTCAGCGTTGCTTCGGAGAAACTGATCAATCTATGCCGAGGTTCGCCCTTGAGCAGCGACCCGATTTTTATGGTTCGGTCGGGACGAGCCTCATCCAACGGCACCTCCTTCAGTTCCTTTGCTTGTTCTCCTCGCTGTTCGATGAAGTCCTCCCGAGCGTCTAGCCCATCAACCTCTGGCACTCTAGACTGAAGGCTAGTAACGAAGCATTACCGAGCCATGGCTTGACTTCCTCGAACAACTCCAACTCCCTGTTCGATGGGGAATTTCATGGATAAGTGTGGGATGGAGACAACTGCCTTGAGGGACATTAGGCCGGGCCTGCCGAATATTGCGTTGTATGGGGACCTGAGTTTGGTCACTAGGAAGTCCGTGTAGACAGTGGCCACAAGGGGCCAGGCTCCTGCGCGGACTATCAGGGTGACGACCTCTTCCGGGATGATGACGTCGCCTGTGAATCCCATTAGGGTGGAATCCACGGCTCGAAGGTTTTCCATGAGTAGTTTCATCTTGGCAAACACATCGAGGTACAGAACATTCACCGAACTTCCACTGTCAACAAGGATCCGACTTACATCATAGTTATTCAAATTGAGGGATACAACTAATGCATCATCATGGGAGAACTGTATCCCTTGGAGATCATCGTCGGAGAAGGAGAGCTCACCCGTACGCGCCTTCTTTGGCGCTGATCCTTCACCATCGTCCCTGGGGCTCGACCCGCCGGCCTCTTCGATCATGTTGATGCGGTCGATCACGGGCGGATTTGGTGGAGGAGGTTGTTGAGGTTCGGGTTGGCGGTCACCTCCTTGTCCTGGCTCGGGCGCCCTCCTGAACTGATTCAGTCGTCCCCGCTGGATCAGCCTCTCGATTTTATTTTTTAGCTGCCAGCATTCTTCAGTATCGTGGTCGTGCTCCCAGTGGTAGCGGCAGTACTTGGTGGGGTCTCTTCGGGTCGGGTTCCCTCAGAGAGGAGCTAGCCGGGGGAGCTGGCGTTCTATTTCTATGAGGATCTGCGCCCGGGGCACGGTTAGTGGAGTGTAGCGATCGAATCGCCTGGGTGGGCTCCGGAGCGATTCCTCGGCAGCAGCAGGGGAGCTCTTTGGCGGCGAGGTGGACTCGGCCGATAGGCGGGATGGTGCATATCGGGACCTTTGGGCTCCTTCTTCTTTGCCAGCTCAGCACGGGCAACTCTCCGCGATTCTTCGACCCTAGCGTATTTGTCCGCCAGGGCCATCATATCAGAGAGGTTAGGGGGGTAGCTGACTTCCATAGCCAGGTAGAAGTCGCTTTCCTTTGAGACTCCCCTCGCCAAGGCGGACATAGCCACCTCATGATTAAGGTGGTCCACCTCCAACATGGCCTTATTAAAACGGCCAAGATAATTTCTCAAGGACTCCCCCTCTCTCTGCTTGACTTCAGAGAGGGAGTCAGATCTTCGTCGGTGGCGGCGGCTGCTGACGAACTGGCCAACAAAAAGATGGCTCAGCTCGTCAAATGAATCAATGGAACCTGGCTTCAAGGCATTGAACCAGTTCGGGCAGATCCTCTAAGGGTGGAGGGGAAAGCGCGGCAGAGGATCGCGTCGGATGCTCCGTGGAACATCATTATTGACCGGAAGCTGCTGAGATGGTCATCCGGGTCAGAAGAGCCGTGGTAGGGTTCGACAGCCGGTAGCTTAACATGGGAGGAATCACTTCCTCCATAATCCCTTTGGAGAAAGGGATGCCCTGCTCCGCTTTGGGCTGAGGCGGATGGGCCTGCTTGGCAGCGTCCAGCTCCTGACGCATCTCCTGGATCTGCCGACGGATCTCCTCTTCAACGGTTAGAGAGGAGCTGGGCGAGAGGATCGCAGGGACGGCATCGAATCATGGTGGGAGGACACTGGGGAGAGGGACCGGGCTCGCCGAGATCTGGGAGGATCCCTGTCGTAGCCCTCGCGGGACTGGTTTGTCCCCTCTGGGTCGATGTGGGGGATCCGTGGCTTCATGCGGACTGGAGGAGGAAGTCGCCGGCGAAGAAGGAATCGCGGCCTCCTTACGAAGGTGCGGAGCAGGAGGAGCTGTGAAGCGCTCCTGGACCAGGTGAGTCAGGGCCTGGACTTGCTGGACCAGCGAGGCGAACTGGTCCTGGGTCACCGGGATGGCTGGCGCGATGGGGTTTAAATTGGTGGAGGCTATGGCGCTACACTGCTTACCGGATCAGGCCTCTGGGAAGCGGCCTGGTCTTGGGCTTCAGAGGTTGCTCTTCTCGGATTGGCCATTAGAGAGGTTCTACTCCAGATCGAGATCCTTATCTCCTTTCTTCAAGTTTTAACGGAACTTGAGACCCTTCCTCTAGCGCCAATATGTTGCCGCCGGGATCCGTCCTCCGACTCGGGCGCAGTCGATCTCCTGGGACGGACCTGCACAGAAGTCCTCACGCGGGAGGCGTTGGGGGTTGCCCTCCACGGAAGACCCTTCGACGCTCAAGTCAGTGGGGGAATCGGCGATCAATCAGAAAACGGAGGTGGATCTCTCCGGGGAGTCTCTCCAGGGGCGGCCGATCGGGAGCTCTAGAGGGGAGAGCATCGACGAGCAGCTGGTGAGAGTGGGAGAGCGAGAGTGAGCGCATACCTGAGGGAATCTGGGAGTGTGATATTTATAGGTTGTCACCTAGATCTTGAGCGCCTTCTGGAAGGTTCGAAGGTTGTTAGGATACGGAGATGGATCGAATCAGGTCATTGTGGGGCCGTTGGGATCCATATCTTGTTTGTTAAGGGATCGACGGCTAGGAGAGCTCCTTGATGGCTTGGGATCTGGTAGGTGCGTAGGTCCCAGGTAGCCGTATTAGGTTCTAGACCACTCTTCAACATCATTCTTTGCCTGAGATGCTGTTACGATAGGTCTAGGCTCTCCTGCGCCAGGTTCCGCAGGGTGAGTATCGGATCATGGATCGCTCGGAAAAAATGAGCTACTGGGAGCTTGGGGGAGTCGAGCTATGAAAATCCAAAGAAAGCCGAGCTATGGAAGCCCGGAGAAAGCCGAGCTATGGGAAGCTCGGGGAGCCGAGCTATGGAAGCTCGGGGAAGATGAGCTTGTGGAAACTCGGAGGAGCCGAGCTATGAAGCTCGGGGGAGCCGAGCTATGGAAGCTCGGAGAAGACGAGCTGTGAAAGCTCGGGGGAGCCGAGCTATGGAAGCTCGGGGAAGGCGAGCTGTGGAAGCTCAGGGGAGCCGGGTTATGGAAACTCGGGGAAGGCGAGCTGTGGAAGCTCGAGGACATCATGGCGGGCGAAGGGATAAGGTCGGTCTTAGCCTTCTCGCACGAATATTGATGCAATGACGATTTTACCCCCCAACAAATGATAATGCAGTTTGTCCCGTGAGTCGTGACGATCAATTAGGGGGCTTTGGTTTTCTGAGTCGAAGCTCATTTCTATTTCAATGTGTTACGAAATGGAAGTTTCAAAAATTGAACTTCTAGTTACAACAAGTTGAGAACATTACACATTGGGTATACAAAAAGCTTTTCGGCATCGTATGTGATGCAGAAGCGCACGCTGACTTCATGCGATGCTTAAAAGAATAAAATTATTTTTGACACATGCACATTACTTGCATTCCTGCACCGACGGCCATGCCAAAAGAAACAGCCCACCACAGCTACACCACATTGTTCAAAATTGGTAATGGAGTTTCCACTCTATATTCATTTGAACTCACGACACTCACAAGGTCATTGACATGAGCTTGTAAGTCGATATTATAAATTCCATAATACATTCAACACTAGAAGATTTTTACAATTATAAAGTTCACCAGCCAAGGAACAGGTAAACATATAAATTAACCTTTGTTCTGTAAGGAAAGGTGCAAACATATAATTAACCTTGTACTTCATAAGGAGTCCAAATAAGTTTGCTAACGTCAACCTCCAAACCACCACGGCCTGCAGCCTTTAGGTGACGATCAAGCACCTTTTGGATCCGCACACACCACATGCTGTCCCTTCCTATGTTATATCAGGTCCAGACTCCGTAGAACGCTCAATATGTTATCGGCTTTTGTTGCGGTCATATCACTGACTCCTGCAGAAATAAGAAACCTGCGTCAAAAACATGGAACATGGGAATGGCAGGTTCCTTTCAATGGAATACAAAAAAGGTAGCCATCCGGATAATGTCCTATCATATATAATGTTTCAACACTTGATGCATCTGCTCCAAGGAAGCTTCACAAGCTTCATAATTCTGCCTATGAAAGAAGGGGGAAGCTATTATTCACATCTGCTTCAAATCATAAGTAGGTAGTCCAAATCATAGACTCATAATGATCAGATTCTAGGATCACAAATAACTAGCATCCATTTTACTTGTAATTGATTTTTATGCAGAAGAAAAACAGTAGAATTTAATACTGTATTAAGAAAATTACATTGTTAATCCAATTGCTGAATTTATTTTTAAACTGTAAATTATATACAATTTCCTGCAGCCTGATGCTGCTTACTAATCTGCCCATCAATTTTCTCTCTAGATCACAAGTTCTAGTGTCAGCATTTTGCCACTCACCAATAGAAGGACAAATTTAAACGAGAATCCTATATGGCTTGTCAATATTTTAAAAAAAAATTACAAAACTTTTATTTTCCTTGGGTTAGAAGGGAGTGATTGCAGAAACGGTATTTGAAACAAATGGCTTGTTCGAATTAGTACCTGTCAAAGTGACAAAAGACAGATTTCAGTAACACACTGTGACCGCTCCATCTAAAAAATGTTACATCCTTATTTTTTCATGCAATGATAAGCTAATCTTGATTGTCAGAGTTTCATGGATTCCAAACCAACTTCTCATATAGAGGATACTAGTCCACAGTAGACACATATAAGACAGAGCAACCAGAATGGAAGCCTCCTGAAATAAAATTCGCGGGGAACTGTGATCCTATGATAAAATTAAAGGGGCAAAAAAATATAAGGATTAAGGAATGCTTACCTTCATGGAGATGTTACCTTTGTGCTTTATCAGGATGTCTAAAAGAACCCTTGTCCAATACCCTCGGTAACTTAACAGCCCAAGGTCAGAAAGTGGTCGTTCTGGGGTCCCCACTTTGCCCTCTTTCTTTAAAAGTTCATAGGCTGCTTAAAATTGACATTGAATTAAAAACATAATGATTATTAGGAGATTTAACATAGATATGCACCATGTCAATATATCTAGTTTGATAACACCCAGCTCACTTACAAAATATCAATGCATTCAGGATATGATATGTGATAAAGATCAGATAAGGGGAAATTCATAATAAACACAAATATGGGTACCCGTGACCTGGCCAAGTTGTCATATTGTATTCAAGGAAACCTAAAGATGAAAGAATGAGGAATATGGAATGCAAAATCATTTTAAACCCTTCCTATTAAATAAAGAACTAATCATTTAATCATTAATAGAGTTAATGATGAAATCATCCTAACAACTTTCATCTAGAATTTTTCATCATCCACTTTTTTAATAAAAAGGTTTTAAGTCCCGTGGGATGGGCCATCTCGGTTTTCTATGGAATAAGATATCCCGCAATACTTACAAATGAAAGATACCCCAAGATACGTTAATTGAAATGCAGGAATGATGGAAGGATAGCTCCATTCCAACAATTGAGATAGCAATCAGTCTCGGTGTCTCGTAGGATGTCTCTCATTGGGATTTTAAACCATAAAAAATAAGCGCATATTGCTACTCCAACAAACAACACCTGCATTACCCAGAAACTTCAAAATCTGGGTTTTCTGTGTCTGGACACTTGTACACAAGACACTTCATAACACTCCTTAACACTTTAAATCAGATCATACATCAACTTTTGACACCCATACCTAGAAGTTTTCAGGTCTGATAAAACATTTAGCAAAAGGATTTACGAATCTATGAAATTACAAAAGCAATTGATCCTTAAAACTATACATTATATACATACGCTTCAAATTTAAGGACACTAATATAAATTATTGGCATGTCCCTATGTCTGACCATCTGGAGACACTTTGGACACACCTGTCTCATATCCCCAGGTAACATTGCCACCAAGCCACCTCCATCAGCAGCTACTCACAATGTTGCCACCAATAATACATCTTCACCACCATTCTCTCCTTCATGCTGCCATTGCACTAGTACTACCATATATCCCACCGCATCACCAACAACAACAACAGCCATCATCATTGTCATCAGTGTAGAATTTTTTTTGCTTCTTCCACAACCATTTGCCTGCTAATATTTGAATTTGTCCTACAAACACCACCTTCACTCTGCCAATAGTGTAAACTGTACCATGATCCAAAAACCAGACATAGCATTGCCGGGATTATTATTGCCACCATCTATTGCCAAGATATCCAACACCAATCATCATCATTACCATATCATCATAACCACCATCACTGCAACCCTGACATAATGCCATAATGCCACTACACTGATGCCAAAATAAAACATTCAGCACTTCACACTAAAACCAACTAGAAAGCCTTCTCAATTATGGATCAAGATAGAAGCCATCAAAATTTGATAGCATTTTATCATCAGATCTGAAATATTTTCATAAACTACAAAATGGCAGGGTCCCTTTTTTTAGGATAACACCAGAAAAAGAACATAGCCTTGGATGGACCAGATTCATTTGAAAAGGATTTGTGAACATATTCAAAGCAAACAATTTGATATTCTGAGAATAGAATTATCAAAAGAAGAACAAGGTAAACATTAATGGGAAGTTAAAAGCTTACAGAATGCAATTAGAAATTTCCCATATCCTTTTCTCTGATATGGAGGAAGAGTGAGAATGCATGCCAAGTTATATGATTCCTCTGAATGCCTTTCCTGCATTATAAGACACAGAAAATAAGACATCAAAATTGAGAAGAGCATAAAAGTGTAATTTTTTTATAACTAAATAACTAATGAAAGAAACAATTAAAATAAATGAACAAGACTGCATATAACAATAATTTGGCTACCTTTTGGTCATTACCCTGATACACAACTCTTTTCCCATATATTGACAATTTACTCTGTTGCTCCGCCGATGATATGCACATTCTAAGTCCAAATGATTGCACTTCTATTAACCACCATACCTCCTACCCTTCTCTCATATGTTGCTCTCTATTAACCACCATATTTCTGACATGTATAATAAATCTACTTTGCTAAATCTAAGATTTCTCATGGTAAACTCACATAAATCCCCAAGCACAGTTCAAAACCAATTTCCAATCTTCCACTTGTTTTCCAAACCCATAGGGCCCTATTTGGGATGTTCCATTTGGATCTGGTAAGATCAGCAGGGAAGAGAGAGAGAGAGATGAAGCACGAGTGGAAGAGGGAGAGAGGGAGAGGGAGAGGGAAGGGGCTTGTCCGACCTGTTCCTTGCTGGATAAAAATAAAAACTCTGAAGATCATCTTTAATCAGACTATGATTGGGCCCACAAATCTCCCTCTCCTCCCTCACAACCCAACCCCCCTCCACCCCCCCCCCCCCCCCAAAAAAAAAAAAGGGGGTAAAAACTATCTTGCTTCCTTCAGGTGCACCGGTGCCCCTCTCACACCTATCTCACTAGATCCAGTAGGAGTTTGCCAAATATGCCAACCCCTAAATCGAAAGATGACCTAATGTACATATAACACAGCTTAAAATATTAAATGGTGATTTAGCTTACCCATCAAAATCTTCCTTCTCATATAATGACTTTTACTTAAAATAATTTTATTGCTTGATGGGTGTCACCAATCCATGGTGTGTTACTCATGTGAACAAAAACCTGACACTAAAAAATTCTCTAGTCCTCACTAAGCTCATGGAACTTTGATCCTTCTCCAGAAATTATTCCCTGAATTCAATCTCCCCTTGTCAAGCATATGTTATACAGACCAATTATTTTTCTAGACCTTCCTTTTATGGCATTTACCAGATGTTCATGTAAAATCTGACTTCTGCCAGTTTTCCATGTTGCATCTCCATCTTTCTCCTTCATTACCATTTTCTCATTGATGTTTGAAGCTCATAACTTTGTAGTGCTCACCAAGTCTCAGTAGCAATATTTCAAATTCTATTCCTCAGCTTATAATAATCCTTTCTCAAGTTTCCCTGTGGAGCCTGAAAATTTTCTTTTTTTTTTGGTGGGGGCTAGGGCGGTTTTTTTTTTTTTTTTTGGGGGGGGGGGGGGGGGGGGGGGGCAAAATAATAATAAATAAAGCATGATAATTTTGTTCTAAAGAATTTTTGTCAAAAAAATTGTAAAGTGATTGATAGTTTTTCCATGATTAGAAGGTGCATATGAATAAACACCCAAAGCTTTTATAGAGACTCAACAATTTAAAATGAAAAAGGAAAAAGATGTGGTTGGTTACCAATGACAGGTTAAGATGGGTGGCTCAAGGTTTATGGAGTTTGACAACCCTTTGTGGAAATATGGGATTCAAAAATAAATAAACCATAAAGCGGTGTACTATAATATTATGTAGTATACAAGGTAAATATCCTAATATAAAGTTACTCCTTTATGGTGCAAGACCTCAAAACATGGAATAGCAAAAAATGAGTCTCTAAATCTTCTCTTAGCCTTGTTCTAACATGATCTTGATACGAGATAAAAGACAAAAAAGAACCAAGTTGATTGGAATCATGTAAAAAGTTAGAGAAAATACAATGGGAAAAAAATGATTTGCGCGAATTTCCACATAACATGTGCCATCACCAACAAATTGTCAAAGATTGGTTTGAAACAAGATAAATAGGTGGTTTTTACTATGATCAAGAAAATAATAAGGGACAGATGTGGTTGCACTCTACGTTCAAGGTTGAGAGAAACAACGGATTTGGGAAACCTAATCAAGGAAAGAAGTCACGTTTGTTAGTAAAGAAAGAGTTACAATGCACTACAAAGCAAAAAATTACAAATGCTGCACCCACTTATAGTCACAGAGTACAAAGCAGTGAATGGGATTTGTCAAGGCTTCCTTATCTATCACTTCGCAGTTAAGATAATTCCTTGACCAATGGGAATACAAACTAACATCCTTGTCTAACAAATCTATTTTACTAAGAAAATATATTTGACAATAAATTGAGAAGGATCAGCACCTGTCCCTAGATCATCTTACCATCAAGAAAAACAGAAACATAGCATTTATATATAGAGGGGCCATGCCAAGAGATTAGGGGTGTGATGATTACAGCTGTTCTGGGGAAACGGGGATGGAGGAGAGGAGGGGCAAGAGAAAGCTTAAAGGTCCATGATAGAGGACCTTTGGGATTCTCCATGGGGCATGGCCTCCACAAACCCCCATGGATCCTCCACAAACCCCCATGGATCCACCCATCTATACCTTCTATGTATTTGCAGCAAGCCCTTTTGAACGATAGTGATCTTATATACCTTAAATGCTACTACCATCTTCCCTAATCCAAATCCTATGCATTTTAAGCCACCCAAGCACTTCCTCAGCTATGCACTGAGGTCTGCAGTCAAATGTTTCAACAGCATATTTTGTATGATTTTGCATTTCATTTTTCCATTGTCATTAATTCATGCCTATAATTATTTAAGTAAGAGGCAGCACAGAAGAAGGCAAATTAGCACTAGTGGACGTTGGAATCTCAACCTATAATTGGATTGAGAAGCACTGAGCTACGTGATAGAGATGAAAGCAAAACACCGCCCTATTGGAAATACAAGTAATATTTTAGGCTACATTGTAAAGTATTCTTCTATCAACTTTGATATTGGATTATGGACAGGAACCTCTATTGAATTTCTTATACCACATGAAAATTATCCATGATCAGGAAACCTGAGAATCAAAATTTGCAATTATATCAAAAAGGATTCTTCAATGTACAATTTTGGTTTTCTTTGCCGATAATAAGATAAATAAATACTATATATTTTTCCCTATGCACTTGCTCACTGTAAGTATAATGCACAAAAACAAACATATGCATATATTCTTTCTAAACCCACTTAATATATAGAAACAAACACCTCCTACCAGTGCTCAAAAACTGCATCCTTAAAGTGTTCATGTAGCAACGACACTAGATTCAGGAAGAATACCCAACACTATGCATTTAGTTGAATACTAGGTATCATGCACATGTTTAATAAAAGTCACTTCTTTCAAGCTAAAAATCTTTTGCCTTCTTAAAAAAAGGGAACAAACATATTCTAAGCAGAAAGTTTAATTTTTCATAGTAACAGATGAATAGCTTATAATCTACATCAATTAAGATTGAAGTCTGCCATGTGATTGTAAGGTGGTTCCAGTTTTTTGGCAACAAAACAGAAGTTTCTCATTGACCCAAAGAAGGTTGCAATGCAGACACTTGTTTTGGAAACAGAAGAATCCAAAAACATAAATAATGAAGGCAACAAACAATTCCATTTGCAGCAAATGAACAGTTATAACACCTTTTCATAACCCTTACAGCTATTAGATATAGCCTGTTAATGAATCGTTGATAAAAACTTTAAAATTAGCCATGTATGTGTAACACAAATTCCATCCCATTAACTGTTCGCAAACCCAGTCTTATGCATAATAAATTAAAGGACTGTGCTACCTAAACACTTCAATTTTTGAGATTCTAGAATTCCAACATTCCTTGACAATTGGACAACATAACATAACACCCTGTGGAACTCCAAAAATGGAGTGTTGATAAATGCATAAATAATTATCATTAAACCTATTAATTAATAATTTAAAGTACCTATTATTATTTAATATTTTAATAATTTTATATATTTTAGGTAAAACCTTATCAATTTGAAGAGCTCGATTTTAGAAATTTAATGACGCAAACGGCACTCAAATCGGAATTAAAACGAGCTCGGAATTAATTTTATAAGGTTTTAGCACACATTTTAAAGCAAAGTCAACAAACCAAGTGCCGACTTTATCGTCTTCTCAGCAGAAATCTATTTCTTTTCGCACGATTCTTCTCCTAATCAAATCTAATCTTTTCCTCCGCCAATTAAGGAATAAATTGGATAGGAGATTATCAAATTGAAAGAATTAAATTCATCTTGAAGGAATTTTGATTTTATTCACGATTTCTTTGGGATTTTCACCGCGTCGTTCGATGCTTCTCCGTGTCCTCTGTTTTGGCAACAGTTGCTTCACCGTGTCTAGGCCGCGTCCGGGCTTCTACAAATAGCAGCAGGGAGGCTTCGTTTTTTGGGAAGGAGAAGTCCGTGGAGGCGCTGCATCTGTGAGATCCGTCAAGAGCCATTCGTGGGCATTTTCTTGGAGTCCTATGTTCGTGAGAGATTCGTGGAATCTCTGCAGGTGGCCGTTCGTGAATCCGGAGAGGAGTCCGTGGATTTCATGGATGCTCTGTTCATACCTTGGAGGAGGATCCGCTCGTGCATCCGCTCGTCCTATGTTCCGTTCGTGGATTAACGGAGTCCTGTGCGTGCCTTCTGTTCCGTCCGTGGCTTTGAAGGAGCTCTATTCCCATGATGAGTTCGTGATTCGGGAGGCACATGCAGAGGAGGGAATTTGTGTTACACATACTTTCTCCCTCCTCTGCATGTGCCTCCCAAATCACGAACTCATCATGGGAACAGAGCTCCTTCAAAGCCACGGACGGAACAGAAGGCACGCACAGGACTCCGTTAATCCACGAACGAAACAGAGGACGAGCGGATGCACGAGCAGATCCTCCTCCAAGGCACGAACAGAGCATCCACGAAATCCATGGACTCCTCTCCGGATTCACGAACGGCCGCCTGCAGAGATTCAACGAACGTGCTCACGAACAGAGGACTCCAAGAAAATGCCCACGAACAGAGGACTCCACGAACGGCTCTTGACGGATCTCACGGATGCAGCGCCTCCACGAACTTCTCCTTCCCAAAAAACGAAGCCTCCCTGCTGCTATTTGTAGAAGCCCGGACGTGGCCTGGACGCGGTGAAGCAACTGTTGCCAAAACAGAGGACGCGGAGAAGCAACGAACGGTGCGAAGAAATCCTGAAGAAATCATGAATAAAATCAAAATTCCTTCAAGATGAATTTAATTCTTCCAATTTGATAATCTCTTATCCAATTTATTCCTTAATTGTGGAGAAAAATATTAGATTTGATTAAGAAGAATCGTGCGAAAGAAACAGATTTCTGCTGAGAAGACGATGAAGTCGGCACTTGGTTTGCCGACTTTGCTTTAAAATGTGTGCTAAAACCTTATAAAATTAATTCCGAGCTCGTTTTAATTCCTATTTGAGTGCCGTTTGCGTCATTAAATTTCTAAAATCGAGCTCTTCAAATTGATAAGGTTTTACCTAAAATATTATATAAATTATTAAAATATTAAATAATAATAGGTACTTTAAATTATTAATTAATATGTTTAATGATAACTATTTATGCATTTATCACTCCTCCCAACTTGAATCTACTCGTCCTCGAGCAAATAAGAATTTTAGAAATATGTACCAAGCTAGTCCAAGAATTAATAGTTATCTTACTTCTTAAAATTTCTGGTTAGATCATAAGGGAGGCACTTCATCGGATTATTAAGTTTACCCATTTAGTGATAAGTGTAGTCCATAAGAATTTATAAAAGTCTTCCTTCACCAACTTTCTACTTCTCTAATTAAGTCTTCAACTTAATTTGGGTTGGGTGTAATGTCTTTTGTAATTTGGTTCCCTTGTGTAAGTCAGTGCAATGTCCTATCCCCTTGCTTTCTAATTAACCCTTGTAGCGAGCTTTAGGCCAATGGCTCCCAAACCAATTAGTTTTAGGGCATTAGGTGTAAAACACCCCTCGGACTTACTTACTCGAGTCAAAAAGGCTTTAGGTAGAACTGACTCTACTTAGGTTCTTTTACATTCTCACCTTTTTACGCGAAACATCACTTTCTTAGGTGACGAGGCCCGATTACTTAGTGAAAAATGCTAAGAACCTAATTTATTAACTTTAACAGAGATTTTTTTAATAACATTTTCACCCATACCCTTATTAAGTAATTATACTATTAAGATTAGTGGTAAAGAGGGTCTGAAATTATTCTAAAAATTTTTCTGGACTAAACCTACCTTGTATTAGGTTTTCTTAATAATTTATTCCTCAATATCTCAAAAATAATCTAACCATTATTCATTAATCAGACTACTTGATTAACTTCAAATCGAGACAGAATTTGGTACACACATCTGATTATAGTTTTACTCGAGGATTACTTATTCTTTTTCCTCCCCCCAACTTAAGACTAAATTCATTTCCATACATCGTTTTAGTACCTTAGTCAAGTTCTCGAGACAGCTATCAAATAAGGCACCAAAAACTGAAAAATCATCCATAAATACTTCCAAAAATTGACGAATCATATATGAAATATGGTCAACATACATCGTTGAAAAGTGGCTTGTGCATTACAAAGATCAAACGGCATGCGTCTAAAGGCAAATGTTCCAAAGGGACAGGCGAAGGTGGTCTTTTCTTGATCTGTAGAAAATATTGGGACTTGATTGTATCCTGAATATCCATCTAAGAAAACAAAAGAAACTTTGTCCGCTAGCCGTTCTAGAATTTGATCGATAAAAGGCAAGGAAAGGGGTCTTTCCTAGTCACGGCATTCAACTTTCGATAATTTATACACACTCTCCAACTAGTTGATGTACGAGTAGGAATTGATTCGCCCTTTTCATTTTTAATCACGGTAATACCAGACTTTTTAGGTACTACTTGGATTGGACTGACCCATTGGCTATCTGAAATTGGATAAATGATACCAACATCAAGCCATTTTACTTCTTTCTTAACAACATCCCTCATGTTCGGATTTAGCCTTCGTTACATGTCTCTATGTGTTTGGCTTCAACTTCACTATGAATGTGGTGCATGCAAACGGAAGGGTCAATTCCCTTAAGATCAGCTATTGTCCATCCAATTGCCTCTTTATGTTCTTTAAGTACATCTACCAATTTGTCTTCCTACTCAGAGGTTAGGGTAGATGCAATGATTACTGGAAGGGTGTCATTGGGTCCAAGGAATGAATATTTCAAGTCATCTGAAGAGGTTTCAATTCTAATTGGGGTGGTTCTTCCAAGGATGGTATTAAAGGGTTTGGTTTAGTTGGAAGTGGTTCGTATTTTATAGTCCATAGAGGGATGGTGTCGAACTTAGGTGGTTCTAATAACATGTTATCTCTTAGTATACTCATCAATATCAAAGTCATCTATTCCAAAATGTGTAAGACATGTTGTAAGGATCCGAATCAAGCAAACTTTGAAATTTTTATCTATTACTTCCTCTATCATGTTTACTTCATTTAAATCACACAGGTGGTCCTTGGGAAGCATTAAAAATATTTAATCTCATCTTTTTGTTTCCAAAAGATACATCCATCATACCTGTTCTACAATTTATATATGCATTAGCGGTAGCTAGAAAAGGTCGTCCAAGGATGATGGGAATTGGTTAGGATTACCGCTAGATTCCATATCTAACACAAGGAAGTCGACAGAAAAATAGAATTCATCCACCTTTACTAATACATCTTCCATATTCCACGAGATTCTTTGACTGATCTATCTGCCAATTGTAGTATTACTGTAGTAGGTTTTAATTCTCCAAATCCAAATAACTCATACACTGAACTGGAGAGAAGGTTTACACTCGCACCCAAATCTAATAATGCTTTCTTGATTGTGAAGTTTCCTATGACACATGATAATTGGGGTACCAGGATCTTTTAGTTTGGGTGGGGTTATTTGCTGAACAACTGAGCTGACTTGCTCAGTCAAGTGGATCTTTTTTGGTATTTGTGTCTTGGCTTTCCATTTTTGTGTGCATAGATCCTTCAAAAATTTAGCATAAGCCGGAACTTGCTTGATAGCATCGAGAAGAGGTAAGTTTATTTGGACTTGCTTAAATAACTCAAGCATCTCATTCATCTTTATATCTTCTTATCTGAAGGCAGAGGAGATTCTAAAGCACTAGGGAATGGGGCTTTAGGTGTGATTGCTTGATCATTGAATTCCTTTTCTTCTCATTTCTCTCTTTTTGGTTTAGCCACTTTAATTTCTGGGTTGGTTCAAGTGGGTTCAATGTTTTTTCACTTCTGAGAGTCATGACTGATTTAATATGTTCTAAGGAATTTGTCAGGATATTGGAACCCTCAGCCATGAATTGTCCTTTCGGGTTATCGATAGGCTGATAGGTAACTTACCCTCCTCCCTTCTACTGAATGTTGTGGCCAATTGACCTATCTGAGTTTCTAGTTTTGCAATAGACTGTGTGTCGAAGTGAAAGATTTGGGTATTAATTTCTAGCCCTTTCAATGCTTGTAACACTTTGTTTTCAAAAGTAGGATGATTATTCGATGGAGGTTGTGAGATGTTTGGATATTGTGAATATGGCATGCTTCTAAAATTGGTTTCTTGATA
>UESW01004085.1:716382-759642 GCA_900491605.1 Calamus simplicifolius
TAGATTCAGGAAGAATACCCAACACTATGCATTTAGTTGAATACTAGGTATCATGCACATGTTTAATAAAAGTCACTTCTTTCAAGCTAAAAATCTTTTGCCTTCTTAAAAAAAGGGAACAAACATATTCTAAGCAGAAAGTTTAATTTTTCATAGTAACAGATGAATAGCTTATAATCTACATCAATTAAGATTGAAGTCTGCCATGTGATTGTAAGGTGGTTCCAGTTTTTTGGCAACAAAACAGAAGTTTCTCATTGGCCCAAAGAAGGTTGCAATGCAGACACTTGTTTTGGCAACAGAAGAATCCAAAAAACATAAATAATGAAGGCAACAAACAATTCCATTTGCAGCAAATGAACAGTTATAACACCTTTTCATAACCCTTACAGCTATTAGATATAGCCTGTTAATGAATCGTTGATAAAAACTTTAAAATTAGCCATGTATGTGTGACACAAATTCCATCCCATTAACTGTTCTCAAACCCAGTCTTATGCATAATAAATTAAAGGACTGTGCTACCTAAACACTTCAATTTTTGAGATTCTAGAATTCCAACACTCCTTGACAATTGGACACAACATAACATAACACCCTGTAGAACTCCAAAAATGGAGTGTCCTACCTACAATAGCTAAAAATATTGTAACTTGGAATTGCTTTTTCAAGCATCTTGTCAAAAAAATCCTCTTATACAACTGATGCTACTTCGATGCTCAACCATGTTACTACAATACTATTAAAATAAGTTCATTTAAAGAATCTGGACTCTTCTAGGGAAATACCAGATATATTTACTCTCTCTCTCATGTTATTATCACATGAAAAATGAGTTTTCTTAATTGAAGGGGCAATTTATCTAGACAACTGCTGCCATACATTGGCACATCATATTTTATTTTTATAAATTTTATTGTACAGAAGTTTCCTGGTGAAGGATTGTCGAACACTGGAATATTTAGCATCCATGCCAAATGTCTCAGCATCACCGCTAAAAGTGCTCTCGACCAACATGCGATAAGTTTTTCTCTTTACTTTCCCTATACATTCTCAACTAGAACACCAAACTTAGGACTTTGTATATCAAGCTCTCTTCACTCAATTAGAGCAACAACCTGAGAGAGGCCAACTTTGAAAAAGAGCATTCATACAGTCAGTAAATTAAACAGTATGGTTTTATATCAGCCCTTCAGATCAAGAAATGATAGTTTCAAGAGCTACTCAAGAACAAGAATGAATTAAGTTACTAATCTCATTCCATGGTAGTTTCTTAACAACAAACTTTCTTTTAGGACTACGCTCGGCCATTTATAGGGCTATAAATAAAGAACAATTTAACCTGATGATATCTTTCCTTTTCTACTTTATTTCATTTCATGAAAACACATCCACATTCATATTTTGCGTGTTCATACAAACACTTGCCAAGTTTGGCAAAAAAAATTGTCAACCCAAAAAGAGAAGTCCAGGATAACGCCAGATTATATGAAAAGTCTCTTATTGCATTGCTTATCAATTAATAGCAAATGCTAAAATAGTCTGTAGTCTCTAAAAATTCTTAGTTTTTTGAATCAATAATGTTTGCATGGATTTCAACTCAGACGAACCGAATCACACCATTTGCCGTCCACCAAACGCCATGGCGACCAATACAGTTTCAAAAGCGCTATTTCAAAGCAAAAATTCTTCCAACCAAAACCCTAATTTTCCGATATGTCAGTTCTCCTGATCAAGTTTCACGTGAATTACAGACTCTATCCCTAACCCTAGCCCTCATTGAATCGAGAGAAAGAAGGCACGGCGATGGATAAACTCACATTCGGTGTAGTGGATGTAGTACTCATAATCATTGGGGCCGGCGTTGGGGATCTTCCGCCGCTCGATGACCTTGACAGGGTGGAGCTTCTGGTCCCTCCACCGGCACATCACCCTCGTGCCCATCTCCAGCGGAAGCGACACCGCCGCCCCGGCCTTACCCTTCCTCCCCGCCTCCGCCTCGCCACCGGTAACGCCCCAGCCGTCGTTCCGCTGGTCGCCCCCATTGCAGACGGGGGCGCCCACGTCGTTCTCTGCCTCCACTCCCCCCATCGAGCCCATCGCCACCGCGAAAGAAGAACCGGGGCTTGGATTAGGAAGTCCTAGGCGAAGAGTCCAGGACTCGGATGCAAGCGTCCTGATTTGGCTGACGTGATGGACGTTCATGATTAGCTCCCATCTTTAATTAAAATAAAATTAATTTTTTAGAAAAGTATCTTCCTCCGTAGCCGAGTAGTTACTTTGTATCACATTTATCGATAATTAAAAAAAATTATAAGGTAACTATGACCCTATTTAATTCCTGTTTGGTTTCTGATTCAAAATATTATTTTAAAAAATATGAATTGTATCTAAATAACTGGGTTATACTATATTAATTTTTAATATTCAAGAATATGTTTAATTATTATTTTTAAAAATTATTTTTAAACTTAAAAACTAAAATCCGTAAATTTTGAACGTTTTAAGAAAGAAAAGAAAAATCTGGATAATAACTGCGATGTTTGAAGAAAACTTCGATTCATTCAGATTTTAGGATTGTTTCAAAAATTTTCATGCAGGTCAAATTTTTTATTTCTAAAAATAAAAAATTCAATCCAAATCGGCTACCAAACATGCCTTATGTTATCTTGTAGTGGTAATTCGAATTGAGATAATCGAGTGATCAGCACAAGGACAAGAAAGATTATGCAATCAATGAACTAATAAAATTAATTTTTTATATTTTTTAAAGTATTTTAGAAGATGGTTAATTTATCCAAAAATAAGAGAAAGAGTAAGAGAGTAGATTATGTGATTAGAAAGTAACTGTTCAGGAACATAACTTTTAGAAAAAATGAAAAAGCATACCAGGAAAGTTTGAAATCGAGAAACTCCAGAGAAGACATGCTCATGAACTTTCACAGAATCAGAATCACATAATAAGAGAAAGGTAGATTTATTCAACGATGATGCGCTCTTAGTATTAGTAGAAGATCTCTCACTAGCGGGCTAGATTTTTGGATGAGAAAACTATCTTCCACGTGAGGTTCTTGATCTCGATTCAGGGGCAAAGAATGCTTCCTCGACTTCGAAGATAAATCAAGAGAGAGATGGCGGCTTTGGAGATGAATCAAGAGAGGGCGGTGGCTTTGAAGATGAATCAAGAGAAAGGGCGGTGGCTTTGGAGATGGATCAAAAGAGGGGTGGCAGCTAGGGTTTCAAGTATGGATGCCTAGAATTTAGAGGGAGGGGTTTAGTGGTCGGTTATGAAGATGGTGGTATGAGGATTAGGGTTTGTTTTGTGGAGCTTGGTAGAGGAGATGGACTAGACTAGGGTTTGGTAGTAAGAACACTTCGGCCTCGCGCCTCTCACGGAGGATCAATTGCTCAAGACAACGAAAATTTGGCCTCGCGCCTAACTCCCTTATGGAGGATCAATTGCTCAAGGCAATGGAAATAGAACTTGGAAGAAAGTTCTCAAGAAAAAAAAATTTATATATTCATATTCTATTCTTTTATTGTTTCAAGAGAAGGGTTTTATAGACCTCTCATGCCATTACAAAGTAAGTTCAACAATTAAAGTAATAAATGATAGGGATTACAAAATATGGTAGAATTGTAGAGCAAATAATCTTCTTCCCTTCATTTGATTCGACCAAAATGGTAGCATCAATATATGGCTCCAATTGGAGGCAAGGGACCACAAGCAAAGAAGCAAAGAAGGAAGCTTAGGGGAGCCATCCTTCTCTCTTTTCTTTTGTCAATAAGGTCCATATATGGCACAAGATTATTTTCAGAATGGTTGAGATGCTGATCTTTATTTCCATTAATGCATAGCAAGGACCATCGAATTTCTTCCTCATGAGCGCCCAAGGTTGCCAAAATTATTGGTGGCGACATGGAAGGACAAGATTGATTCTACTCACCAATCCTGGTGTAGACGGATCTAATCCATGCAGAGCTCCAAGGGTAGGGTATAAATAAGGTTAAAGAAGATCAGATGGTTGTCCAATACTGCCTAATCTGGGGCTTTTTCTGAATATATTCAGCAGGATCTTAATAAGAGTAATACACTTTCCTTGAATTATTACAGGACTCAAATAAAATGAAAATGCATGACCTGGACATTGGACTAAACCAAACTTGACTGACTCAATAATAGACTGGACTCGACCAACTAGGAAAAATAATGAAATTCTGGGGTTCAGAGATCCAAATAGAATCTTGTAACCTTTTTCTCACTCTTGCTCTTGCACCAATTCTTTCGGAATGGGAGGAACTCGACCCCATTGAGTAAGGTCGGTTCGACTCTAGTACTCCTCTAGCAGGTACAGATCCAAGCTTTGCAAATCTTCTCTAAAAATCAATGAGTCCTCATATTCGGGTTGACCTTGCCAACGAACCAAGTATCGCCGGTAACCTCTGTTTCGGGTCGAGATAGCTTGGTCATCCAGAATCCGCTTAATCCTATCCTTCCGCTCAGGCCAAATAGTAGGTGGACACATAGGAATGGGCTCGCTCTCAAAGGAAGGGTTAGGTCCGAAAGCCTCACTAGGTATCATTGTTGGTTCCCTATACTCTACTAAGTCTGAAATATTGAAAATAGAGCTAATGCCTAACTTAGGAGGTAACTCCAGCATATAGGCATTGGTTTCCACTTTCTTTATCACCCTAAAAGGATCATCTTCACGAGCATGTAACTTTCTAACGATTCCCGAAGGGAACTGCTCAAGCCTTAACCTAATCATGACATAATCTCCTTCCACAAACTCTTGGACTCGTTTTGAAAATTAGCCAACTATTTATATGTTTTATTACTTAAGTTAATCTTTGTGCTAATCTCCTTATGCAAGTCCTTAATATGCTGTGTAAATGATACTACAGACTCGGAGACTCGTGTGTGAATAGATAATGGAATTAGGTCAAGTGACTCATTGGGCTTGTACCCATGGTCAATTTCGAATGGGCTCTTTTCAGTGGACCTATTGACCGAAGTGTTGTAGGCAAACTTAGTTCTAGGTAGCAACAGATCCCAATTCCTGATATTTTCTCCTACAAGGCATCTCAAAAGATTTTCTAGACTAGGTTCACGACTTCTGTTTGGCCATCAGTTTGGGAATGGTAAGCTATAGAAAAGTACAACTTAGTCCCCAACTTAAGCCAGAGGGTCTTCCAAAAATAGCTGATGAACCGGATATCCCTATTTGAAACTATAGTCTTAGGTAAGCCATGGAGTCTAATGATGTCGTTAAAGAACAGTTAGGCTTGTTAGGGTTTAGACCTTGATGAATAGCAATGGGATTCCCCGTTGAACAAGAACTAGAACTAAGGATTTCTAATCCTGTTAGGTTTAGACCTTGATGAATAGCAATGGGATTCCCCGTTCAACAAGAACTAGAACTAAGGATTTCTAATCCTGTTAGGTTTAGACCTTGATGAATAGCAATGGGATTCCCCGTTCAACAAGAACTAGAATTAAGGATTTCTAATCCTGTTAGGTTTACTTCTTGAAAAGGAGGAAGATGGGGAGGAGAAAGAAAGGGCTGCCGCCCTATGATGAGAGAAGGGAATTTTTGGGAGAAAAGAATCTGTTCTCTATTCCATCCAAACCCTAGAGACTAGAGTTTAAATACATCCACGAAGTGGGCCAGGCCCAGACTCAACAAAAAACTCCCATGGACTAAACCAATGAGATTAAACTAATCCCCAAGCCCGTGTACACCCGTGACTTGATTTAATCTCAACCCTTGGACTCAAACCCAGCCCAATACAAGTTAGCCCACCTGGGCCTTGATAGCACCACACCAGGCCCAACAATCTCCACCTTGGTGCTTTCAAGGCCTCAGCACGTCCACTGTGTCCATCAGCTTTAACAACGAAATACACTTTTGAAAACTGTCCCGTGGAAGAACCTTAGTCAGTGCATCTGCTGGATTTTCTTTGATGTGTACCTTCACCAGCTCCACCTCACCATCTTCCACCAGCTCTCTGATCCTGTGGTATCTGAGGTCAATGTGCTTCGTCCTGGCATGATAGACTGCATTCTACGCAAGCATCAGAGCACTCTGGCTGTCACTATGCACCTGGACAACCTTCTGATCAAGTCCCATCTCCAGCATCAAGCCCTTCAGCCAAAGAGCTTCCTTTGCTGCCTCTGTGATACCTATGTATTCTGCCTCCGTGGTAGATAAGGCTGTGATGGGCTGCAGACATGATCTCCACGATACTGGACCACCAAACAGGCTGAACACAAAGCCTATTGTGGATCTCCTAGTGTCCACATCTCCACCAAAGTCTGCATCCACATACCCATATAACTGCCCACGAGCCTCCTTGGATAAGTTGGATCTCTCAGCATCTTCTTGCTGTCCATAGCAAATACCAACCCCAACTGTACCTACCAAGTACCTGAAGATTCCCTTCAGTGCTCGCCAGTGCTCCCTACCAGGCTGCGCCATGAACCTGCTCACCTGGCTCACTGCATGGGCTATGTCTGGCCTACAACATACCATGGCATACATAAGGCTCCCAACACTAGAAGCATATGGTACCTTCTCCATCTCCTGAGCCTCCACCTCAGTCTGTGGTGACATGGTCTTCGATAAAGAAAAATGTGCTGCCAAAGGTAGTGCTGTCGGTTTGGCATCCTTCATCCCATATCGCTCCAGAATCCTTTTAATGTAGCCACCCTGACTCAGATGCAGCATACCTTTGGATCTATCTCTGATGATTTTCATCCCTAGGATCTTCCTGGCTGGCCCCAGATCCTTCATCTCAAACTCCCGAGACAAAGCTATCTTCAGTTCCTGTACAGCCTTCTCACTCTTGCATGCTATCAGCATGTCATCTACATACAAGAGTAAGTACATCCTAGACCCATCATCCAGAGATTTAACATACACACAAGAATCATACTCACACCTGGAAAGTCCAATGCTCCTAACATAAGTGTCAAATCTCTTGTACCACTGCCTCGGCGACTGCTTCAGCCCATACAGAGATTTCTTCAGCAAACAGACTTTCCCATCTGATCTTGGTTCTCTAAACCCTGGTGGCTGCTCCATGTAGATGCTCTCCTCCAAATGACCATGGAGGAATGCTGTCTTCACATCCATCTGCTCCAGCTCCAAGTCCTGAGCTGCTACAATACTCAATAATAGTCTGATGGAAGTGTGCCTGACAACTGGAGAAAATATCTCACCATAATCGATGCCTTCTTTCTGAGAGTATCCTTTGGCCACTAGTCTTGCCTTATACCTGATACCCTCTTGTTCTGAAGCTCCTTCCTTGCGCTGATAAACCCATTTACAACCAATGGGTTTCTTTCCTTGTGGCAGCTGGACCACCTGCCACGTATTATTGCTGTGAAGAGACTGCATTTCCTCTGCCATAGCATGGATCCACCTATCTCTATCCTGACTTTCCATAGCCTCCTCATAGGTGAAAGGGTCTCCATTCGCTGTCACCAGGGCATATGACAACGAATCCTCAAAGCCGTATCGAACTGGTGGTCGCACGTTCCTCCTGGGCCTTTGCTGTGCGATCCCAGTATCAGTCCCCTGTTCAGCTGCATCCTGCTGAACTCCCTGGCTTCTACCCCCTCTGTCAGTCCTCTCCACCTGAATCTCAAATCCTCCTGGTCCACTAGCAAATGGCACAACTGTATAGGAGGTTATCTGACTAGTGTTACCATGTTCTACCTCCTGTAGTCCCTGCTGTGCATCCATGCCACTTCTGTTCTGGAGGATTGAGCTCTCATCAAAGGTTACATCTCTGCTGATGACAACCTTCTTCTCCAAGGGGTCCCATAGCCGATACCCCTTGACTCCTCGCGGGTAGCCTAGGAACACCATCTTCTTAGACCTGGCATCCAACTTACTCCGCTCCCCAGCTCCAACATGCACATATGCTGTGCATCCAAACACCCTTAGATGGTTTAGGCTTGTCTTCCTTCCAGACCATATCTCCTCTGGAATGTCTCCATCTAACCTGGTGTGCGGTGACCGATTGACCAAGTAGCTAGCTGCATCTACTGCGTCAACCCAGAACATCTTTGGAAGCCCTGCCTGCAGCCTTAAGCATCTTGCCTTTTCCAATAGTATTCTGTTCATCCTCTCAGCCACCCCATTCTGTTGAGGAGTTTCCATCACCGAGAAGTGCCTTCTGATGCCCCACTCCTCACAAAAAATCTGGAACTTCCTGCTGGTGTATTCCCCGCCATTATCAGACCTCAGACACTTCACACTTTTACCCTGCTCCTTCTCCACCTCAGCCTTCCAGATTTTGAACTTGGTGAAGACCTCTGATTTCTCCTTCATAAAGTAGATCCACAGCTTCCTTGAGAAATCATCTATCAGGGTCATAAAGTATCTGGCCCCATTCCTTGCAGAAACTGGGGCTGGTCCCCAGACATCTGTGTGTACTAACTCCAGGGGTTCAGCACTCCTAGCTGTGCTGACTGAGAACTGTACTCTCCTCTGCTTTCCCATCTGACAAGGCTCACAGATCTCCATATCTCCGCTACTCAAGTCTGGAAGCAGACCTCTCTTGCTCAGTTCTTTCATCCCCTTGTCTCCCATGTGGCCCAGGCGGTAATGCCACATCCTGTACACATCCCGGGGATCTTGCTCCACAGCTGCCACCTCAGATTTACAGTCATCACAGAGCCCTCCATCTTGTATAGATTATTTTCCAGCCTCCTCCCTCTCATCACCACCATGGCTCCATTGGAGATGTTCAGAACTCCACTCCTGGCACGACTGCTGAAGCTGTATCCAGTCCGCTCCAAGTACCCCAGTGATACCATATTCTTCTTGAGTTCTGGGACATGCTTCACACTGGTAAGAGTGCGCACTATACCATCAAACATCCTCACCCTCACTGTGCCAATACCTGCCACCTTGCAAGGGTGATTATCTCCAAGAGTCACATTCCCCTCCTTAACCTCTGTGTAAGTACTGAACCACGACCGGTTGGGAGTGTAATGATGAGAACAGGCTGAATCCAAGGTCCACATCTCTGTGCTGTGCCTGTGATCATCTGATACAACCAAGAGATCATCCTCCACCTCTGGTCTGCAACTGTACTCACAGACTCAGATCCTCCTTTTCTCCCTTCTGATTTTTCCACTTAGGACAATTCTTCTTAAAATGTCCTACCTCTCCACACTTTTACCCTGCTCCTTCTCCACCTCAGTCTGTCCTTTCCCCAACTGATAGACCCTCCTGGGGAACAGCTTCCTTGGTCATCTTCTCCCTCTGCTCATTCGTCCGAAGCACCGAGACAATATCTTCATAAATTAATGTCTCCTTCCCATAGAGCAGTGTTGTGACCAATGAGTCATAAGACGTGGGCATTGAACATAAAAGCAGAAGTGCTTTATCTTCTTCCTCTATCTTGACCCCAACATTCAGAAGTTCATTGCTCATCTGGTCGAATATCTGGATGTGACCCAGCACATCTCCACCTTCTGACATCCGAAGGCTGTAGAGGCGCTTCTTCAACATCAACTTGTTGCACATATTCTTCCCCATATAGAGGGTGTGCAACTTCGTCCAGAGTCCCTTCGGGGTCTTCTCCTCCAGCACTGAATAGAGGACTGAATCCGCCAGACAGCCCCTGATCATTGAACATGTCTTCTTCTCCAATGAAATCCACTGCTTGTCTGTCATCCCATCTGGCCTTTCCTCCAAAGCCAGATCTAAACCCTGCTGCACAAGGAGGTCCTCTACCCGGACTTTCCACATGGAGAAACTTCCCTTCCCATCAAACTTCTCAACCTCTATTTTTATGCTACTCCCCATGGCCAATTTAAAAAATAGCACAAAAATAAATTTTATAAAATAGAGAAGTACCTTGACGAGATTCTGTTGAAATTATTTCAACTCCTTGAAGGCCTCCAGATTACTCCTTAAACCAGGCTCTGATACCACTTGTTAGGGTTTAGACCTTGATGAATAGCAATGGGATTCCCCGTTGAACAAGAACTAGAACTAAGGATTCTAATCCTGTTAGGTTTAGACCTTGATGAATAGCAATGGGATTCCCCGTTCAACAAGAACTAGAACTAAGGATTTCTAATCCTGTTAGGTTTAGACCTTGATGAATAGCAATGGGATTCCCCGTTCAACAAGAACTAGAATTAAGGATTTCTAATCCTGTTAGGTTTACTTCTTGAAAAGGAGGAAGATGGGGAGGAGAAAGAAAGGGCTTCCGCCCTATGATGAGAGAAGGGAATTTTTGGGAGAAAAGAATCTGTTCTCTATTCCATCCAAACCCTAGAGACTAGAGTTTAAATACATCCACGAAGTGGGCCAGGCCCAGACTCAACAAAAAACTCCCATGGACTAAACCAATGAGATTAAACTAATCCCCAAGCCCGTGTACACCCGTGACTTAATTTAATCTCAACCCTTGGACTCAAACCCAGCCCAATACAAGTTAGCCCACCTGGGCCTTGATAGCACCACACCAGGCCCAACAAGGCTACCCTAGTTGCATCGAAGGCCTAGGAACAAGGCAAGACATGAGCCATCTTGAAGAAAATTGATGACGCATAAGGACTCAAACTTTTCCTAATAAACCCTTTCTTAAGTAACTCTCCAACCTGTTTTTTCAACTCTAGATGTTCAGCTAGGTTCATCCTATAATGGGGCAAGTTGGGCAAAGTGTCTCCCAAAACTAGGTCAATGGCATGTTGAATATCCCTAAGGGGTGGAAGGTGGTCAGGAATGTATTCAGGAAAGACATCTTTGAACTCTTTTAAAATATCCCTAACTTCTTGAGGGTGCTCTACGAGGGTCGGATCTTGGGTTTTCCTAGCTATCAACATCCAAATGGGTGAACCTTCATTGATCTCTTGTTCTAATTCCTTAGCATTGATTAGGTTTAATATCGGCTTCTTCTCTTTTAATTGACTCGAACCCCTTTTAATGTCATCCTTAGGTGGGGTAGGGTAAACCATAATTTTCTCATTGTACTCAGAAACGGTTTTGTTACCTTGGTTTAACCTTTGCCATTGGTTTAAGAGTTTCTGTTGGTAGGACATGAGTGCATACTTCTCTCTTAGTCTAACCTTTATGGCTCTTCGAGTGGTTATGGGAACATCACCTCTCCATCTAATCAACATCTTAATATTCCCCCAGTATAACCTAGCCTATCGAACTAATCTAAGTTTGACAAATTTATATTTTCTCTCCTCGGTCATCTCGTACAACTCAAAATATTGATCCATTTCACCTTTCCAATCAACATATACATTGGGGTCTAAACTTCCATCAAAAGTGGGTGCTTCTAATCTGATATTCCTAAGAACTCTCTCATCTGGATCCATAATATCAGGATTGGGTCTCCTATGGTAGTACTCTGGATCACAGTTTGGGGCTCTTCGAGGGTCTAACTCAGGCTCAGTCCTGGTCTCACGACTCTTCTCTAGGGATCTCACTCAGTCATTCAACAGGGTCAACTGTTCAGTAATGGTCCTAAGCATGGCTCCAAAATCATTATCCATGGGTGGGTTTGTTGGTGACTGACTCTGATTTGGTTGGTATGGGACTCCTGATCTGGTGGTCATACACAACTCATGCAAGCACACAAATGACTCAAGACTAACTCGTACTATAGTTTACTAGACCTAGCAGTCCAAGTAAAGTGAGTCGACTAAGTCACAACCATGACAACAAGTATATTGTTCACTGGCTAGGTAGGAGGTGGGAGTGTGGGAGCCCCTCCTGCTTTTGCAGGGACCCAATTAAAAAACCACAACATTGCTTGGTTGTTTGACTCTTGACTCCAAATCTTAGACACCAGCTTCTAGACACAAATGCTGACTTGAGTGCAACTAGTTTTTTTCAAGTTAAATTGAACTGAACTCATGGGTGTCCCTAATGCTCAATTAAGTACTACTCGATTTTAAGATTAAGGCTTAGGTTCACAATGTAGGTTGGTGGTTTTCTAGGCCAAGGAAGGTTAATGAAATTCCCACCTTATCTTAGATGCTCGATGCCCTTAAATAACTTAAAGAAAATAAATACTTAAAACACGAATTAGCGTATCGGGTCCTCAATCAGAAAGAGTCACGTTCGGCCTTGGCTCATTACTCCCATGGGTCATAGATATATTTGCATATATCCTCTTAGGATTCGTGATACTTTAGGGTTCAGGAATGTAACAATACAATTTTTTTTTTCTTTTTTGTGTGTAGAATTTCAGCAGGGTTTGATCTCAGTACCAGCAGGTTGCAGAAAATATTAAAAATAATAGTAAAGAATTTAATCATGAAATTTTATATGCACCTAGTAGAGGAATGGTAAATTATCAAAAAAAATAATTTTAAGTTGAAATAAT
Source organism: Calamus simplicifolius (assembly GCA_900491605.1). Lineage (NCBI taxonomy): Eukaryota > Viridiplantae > Streptophyta > Magnoliopsida > Arecales > Arecaceae > Calamus > Calamus simplicifolius. Next base: position 728,749 of record UESW01004085.1, read on the forward strand.
TACGTTCTGATAGGTTTCACAATAGAAAAGTTGTAGGTCGTGCACAGAAATTACAACAGAACAGAAATTTACTGTGCGATGCAAAACATGTCTAACTAGGGCTCTGATACCAAGATTGATATAGCACAAGGGCAGGGGTGATTATGCAATCAATGAACTTATGAAAATTATTTTTTTTATATTTTTTTAAGTATTTTAGAAGATGGCTAATTCATCCGAAAATAAGAGTAAGAGTAAGAGAGTAGATTATGTGACGTAGAAAGTAACGATTCAGGAACAAAACTTTTAGAAAAATAAAGAAGCATACCAGGAAAGTCTAGAATTGAGAAACTCCAGAGAAAATATGCTCATGAACTTTCACAGAATCAGAATCATAGAGTAAGGAAAAGGTAGATTTACCCGACAATGATGCGCTCTTAGTATTAGTAGAAGATCTCTTACTAGCGGGTAGGATTTCTGGATGAAAAAACTATCTTCCACGTGAGGTTCCTTGATCTCGATTCAGAGGCAAAGAAGGCTTTTTTGACTTTGAAGATGAATCAAGAGAGGGGTAATGGTTTTGGAGATGAATCAAGAGAGAGGGCGGCGGCTTTGAAGATGGATCAAGAGAGGGGCGGTGGCTAGGATTTCAAGTATGGATGCTTAGAATTTAGAGGGAGGGATTTCGTGGTCGGTTATGAAGATAGTGGTATGAGGATTAGGGTTTGTTTGATGGATCTTACTAGAGGAGACAGACTAGACTAGGGTTTGATAGTAAGAACACTTCGGCCTCACACCTAACTCCCTTACGGAGGATCAATTGCTCAAGGCAACAGAAATTCGGCTAACTCCCTTACGGAGGATAAATTGCCCAAGGCAACAGAAATAGAACTTGAAAGAAAGTTCTTAAATTTTTTTTTTCATATATTCATATTCTATTCTTTTATCATTTCAAGAGAAGGGTTTTATAAAGTAAGTTCAATATTAGAGTAATAAATAATAGTGATTACAAAATAAGGTAAAATTGTAGAGCAAAGAATCTTCTTCCCTTCATTTAATTCGACCAAAATGGTAGCAGCAAAATATGGCTCTAATTGGAGGCGAGGAACCACAAGCAAGAAGGAAGCTTTGGGGTGCCATCATTTTTTCTTTCCTTCCGTCAACAAGGTCCATATGTGGCACAAGATTTTTTTCAGAATGGTTGAGATGCTGATCTTCTTTTCTATTAATGCATAGCAGGGACCACCAAATTTCTTCTTCATAGGGCACCCAAGGTTGCCAAAATTATTGGTGGCGACATGGAGGGACAGATTGATTCCATATCATCAATCCTGGTGTAGACGGATTCAATCCATGCATACCTCAAAGGATAGGGTATGAATAAGGTTGGAGAAGATCGGATGGTTGTTCAATACTGCTTAATCTAGGGCTTCTTCTGAATATCTTAAGCAGGGCCTTAACAAAAGTAATACACTTTCCTTGAATTATTACATGACTCAAATAAATAAAAATGCATGACCTCGATATTGAACTAAACCAAACTTGACTGACTCAATAATAGACTAGACTCGACCAACTAGAAAAAATATTGGACTTCTAAAGTTCAAAGATCTAAATATAACCCTGCAACCTTTTTCTCACTCTTGCTCATGTACCATCCAGATTACCACACGAAGGGATGGTTATCTACATCACCAGAGATGTAGTAATATCATAAATTATTTTTTAACAACATTGCCCTTTCTTTCTTTGATCACTCTCTACTCGCATCCTCTTGTACCGACCTCGTTGGAACCTTTGCATCGAAGGTCCCGAGCCACACCCTCTTCCGCATGAAGTTGGGCCACGGATCTCCGTTGCCCAGTGTCTCCACTGTCATTTTTCAGATGCTGCAAAACTTCTTTAGATCGATGGCCCCCGCATCTTCACCAGTCGCTTCAAATATCATTTATAAATATATTTTTTAAACATTATCATTTATAAATAATTTTTTAAAATCAAATATATAATAATATATAAATTTTTAATAAATTTAATTTAGAGGTATTTTGAAATTTGATGTCATGCCAAACACAGTAATCAATATTATTGTAGTATTACCTATGTATACTAAACACAGTAATCAACATTACTAGTAATTTATCATTAATTTCTTTGTTATATGACAGAGATAGCCGCGTCACCCTAATTGCACGCTTAAATGCCATCCATTTCTAAATTTAGCAGGCGAGTTATCTCACACTCCAAGTACATTTTAACTTCCATGACCACTAATCTATAGTCTTAATCTACCAACAACCTTTGTGGCATCTGAGTTAGGATGCAGTTGGACACCATAATCCAGCTTCTCATACATAGGATATGTCCCACATATAAATATTTATTTAAAAAAATAATTAGCATTTGAAATTGATAAAAGTACTTTTCTCCAATCTTTTCTCCCGGCCCTCAGCCTAAGTCATCAAAATGTACGGGTAAAATAAAGATTTTTTTATGATAAAATTAGCTGAGTCCCTAATTTGCTCAATAGATACAGTTTTTTATTTTTAATGCAAATCTTCAATTTTCAACCTAAACAAATATTTATCGCCCTCCCCCTCTCCCCTCTCTATATATATATATATATATATATATATATATATATATATATATATATATATATATATATATATATATATATATAACCTAAATCAAATATATAAATTCAATGCATCATTTCTATTGAGAAAAATTTTCAGATTTGGAGAATGAATTTAAAGATGGACACTTTAGTCTCTTCTATTCCATCCGAATCCAATGAATTTTTAAGAATTCTCTTTATTTTTAATTATATTCTCATTAATCCCTAAAAACCTACACTAATCAGGTAATTTCTTAGATGAAGTTTTTTTAACCTCATTGCCATCCTTACTTACATAAACTCATTTTTTAAAAGCTGACTCTAAAACCCACTCCCTCACCTAAATATGGCAAAGAATAGGTGATACCATCTAAATAACTATCACGAGAATTTGTGATCGGAGTGAAAATGCATCCATATTACATAACCTTATCAGTAAAGTCTAGGCTACAAGTAGCAAGATGATCACCTATATTTGTGGCATAGTTCAGAAAACAAACTAAAGGGTTTCGGTTCCCTCATGACTCCAGGCCTGTTCTCTTCTTTATTTACCATTCCGAGTGTAGCAGCATGGTATCGAAAAATTTGACCTAAATCAATAAATCATACGTTAGTAGCACACTACAAGAAAAATATAATTTAGTGACGAAAAAATTCATCACTAAAATTATGAATTTCAACGCTAATCTAAGTTAGCGATGGAATTGCGACGGATATAATTAGTCTCAGAAATGCTTCTCGCAAGACATCTAGCGACGGATATAAAGGTTGTCGCTAATCTTAGCGACATAATTAGTGTGGGGAAAGCTATCACTAAAATGTGATGGCAGGGAGGTGATATGACGATAAGTTAGCGAGGGATTTGCGACAAAAAATCCATCCCTAATTAGCAACGGATTTATATCCATCGCTAAATTTTCTAGTGCATATTAGTCCCTTACACATGATACATTAGCGACGAATTTTTCATATGTCGCTAATTCTGACGAGCGTTTAGTGATCGACGTTATTTCATCGCTAATCCTTTTTAAATATATGATATTTTTAATTTAATTTATTTTTATAACTTTATAATTCAATTGAATGAAATGCAAATATTAATTTTTTAAAAAATTTACTTTAAAATATGATAAATATTCAACACTTAAAATATGATTTTACATATTATCAGAATAAGGTGGATCTTTCTGTAGAGCTGAAGCTGAAATGTGGTCAGAACGAGTCATCTCTGCTATTAGCTATTGCATATCAGCACACATCTCATCTCGAATCTTGTCATGAATCTTGTCCCAAATCTTGTCTCAAAGTTCGAGTCAAAGTTTTTTGTGCATCTATTTTCGCATCTGCTGCTTTTGTGACTCCAGCATAATCTGAACCTCATGTTGTATTTCTTGCATAATAGTAGTACGCAATTGCTCTGCACTAATATCCTGTGATATGGCAATGGAGTGAATGGAGGAGGTACTAGTATAGAAATATGGTGCCTTGTTGCCCATCCTGAATATGCACTATTTTTTTTGGCCACCAGCCGCTTCTAAAATAACTACTTCAAATATAGCTCACATGGCTCATTGGATCCCTCCACTAGCTGAAAGACAGTGTCTCTAAGGGCCTGCACTCGATCCTACAATACAAATTCCGACAAGAAAAAATATAAATGCATGAGATTAATCGAAAAAGCGAACAAATAAATTTTTAAATATGAAGAATTATTGAATTTGGTAAATACTTACTACAACAACCTTAGAACACTGGTCCATATACTCAATTCCTGAGGCAGCCTTCCTAGTGTGTGTTGCCTCAAAAAGTTCTATAGGATTTGGTTTATGTCCTAACTCTTGCTTGATCATAGGAAAAAAAAATAAAGAAAACACATTAACTACAAAATTACAAGTATAATACATAAGTAAATAAAAACAAAGACATTAACATACATTTTGGTGGGGGCACCAGGATCAGATAGAGGTTACTGAGCTCATTATGAAATTTTTACTTTATGTTGGTTTGACTTTAAATACTGTAATCAAGTTTTGTCAGTATGAGTCCATTAATTTTATTTGAGTCAAGAATGAGTCCAGTAATTTTATTTGAGTCAAGTCAAGATTTATTGAGTCAAAGTGTAAGAAGTTGAAGACCCAAAACCATAAAGGATCACATTCAGTGTGTCACCTCAATCCCACATGGAATTCCAATTAAAGTAGGCACCATCTACTCAATTAGGGCATCCCAAGATTTTTATAAAGTCATCTCATCATAAAAGGAATCAAATAAGCCTTCTATGGAAGGTGACTTGCCGCCCACTCCTTATGGAAAGTAGAATATGGCACTATCCCTGATCTCTTTTTCTTGTTTCAAGATGTTGCCTATCTCCTTATTTGCGAAAGATATCCCCTGATCACTTTCCCTTATTTCAAGATGTCGTTTATCTCTTTATTTGGAAAACCTATCCTCTGATATCTTTTTCTTGTTTCAAGATACTGTCTATCTCCTTATTTGGAAACAATATGGCACCCTTATTTCTTTTCATGTAATTCAAGGGTTAGGGTTTATTATAAAACCCCTCCATTCTTTTTGTAAAAAATAATTGATGATTAATGAAAAAGAGTCTTCTTCTTCTATTTTTTTGTGCTCTCTTGAGCATTGACACTCCATGAGGGAGAGGATCAAAGGCCCAACAAATACCCATTCCAATACCTGTTCCAAGGATCCCTGTCCCAAGATGCCATGGTGCTACAATCCTTAGATGAAGTCATCCTTGTCTTCAGAACTATCTGAAGGAAAGCTGAAACATCTGTGGTAGTATGGCTTCATCTTCCAAGTGCTCATCCCAAGAGTTGTGTGATCCAATCTTTTAGGACAAAGACTATCATTGCCTAGTAATAAGACCCATCCCTTCTTATAAGTTCTATTTTATTAAAGAAAGAGCATGTTTTAAGTAGTGGTTTCTCAGCCCTAGGATCCTGTTTTCTTTATTACTTAGTGAATCGTGTTCTACGGATAGTTACTTTACTCTTCGCATATTCATTCTTAGTTTATTCTTACTCATTTTGGAAAGTAAAGCACCTTAAAATATGAATCATTGCTCTACGTTAATCTATTGCATGGTACATCTCGCATCACATTTTATAACCCTAATATATAAATAAATAACAAATTCAAATGAAGTTATCATGGTCAATATACCATCCGCATGCTACACTCCACCATGGATATAGAACCTTCTGCATGTCATGAGAGACCTAAACTTGAGCCACCCATCTCATTAAGTTTGTTCTTAGAGGCAATGGTAGATCGTTGCTTGAACATAGGAGTGGACCATCCTTTCTGCCAACTATCCCAGACATGCTCTGGAGCTCGTGATGGTTTACTGCCAGATGCTCTTCACTTGTTCAAAGTGTCACCATAATACGTAGTAGCCTATTGTAACCATCTACGCTTGATTACACTCTCAAGCTCTGGATCCTAAGTAAATTCCTTTTGAAATAGAAATAAAAAAAAATATAAGACTTTTATTTGGCTTGTAACATCCATATAAGATTAATATTTATATGAAACTAAAATTTTGGCAGAGTTTCATCTATAACATAAGTAACATGACCTTAAGTATGAGGCCTTAAACAACCAATCAAGCACAAGACAAATTACATATTTAATATCAAATTAAAAATTTTGTAGAATTTCATCTATAATATCAGTAACATAACCTCAAGTATGAGACCACTATCAACTAATCAAGCAAAAGAGAGATTAAATATTTAAGATCAAACTAAAATTTTGGCAGAGTTTCAACTATTATAAGTAACTTGACCTCATTTACAAGGTCTCTAACTACGGGTGATAGCCATAGAAGCCACATGAGACTGAAGAAAACTTTTACTATGCATAAAACACAAATAAACAATACTTCAAACATAGACTAAATAATGAATGAACAGATTTAAGAAATTATAATAGTAATATTATCTCCCAGGATTGAGATTGAGTTATCATCTACCATTGGTTGACTCTGCCTGTTGCCCAGATTTAGCAACCCAAGAGGGGGATGAATTGGATTTTTTTTTAAATTAATAGATTAACTAGAAAGTATATGCACTTAAATAATTTTCATAAATAAACTAAGTATAGTATGGTATAGATAACATGCAATCAATCACATAAAATAGTATAACCAAATATAAGAGATTTATAGTGGTTCGATGCCAACCCTACTCCTACATCCACTCTCCTAGAATTCCTTTGGAATTTCACTATCACCACTAGCCTATCTAGCTAGCAAACTTATTTACAGGCACAAGCAAGCCTTACACACTAGCCTTCTGAGCTAGTCTTCTTATTTATGGGTACAAAAGGACCTTACACACTAGCCTTTCGGGCTAGTCTTCTTGTTTATGGGTACAAGGGGACCTTTCACAACCCTAGCTTTTTTGGCTAGCACTTATTTTCGAGCACAAGCGAGCCTTACAAGATCAAGCACAATAATATTAAGTTTATAAAATAAGATTCTAGAAATGAGCAAATAAAACAATGAAAGATCACTTTATAAATTTTGAAGATTCTGGCTTCTTTCTTGAGATGAACTTTGAGGAGTGAACGAAGCCTTCTTGTGGTTGTTGGAGCTTTGGATGATGTCTTTAATAAATTTAAAACTTTTTCCTGTAAGCTCTTGAATGCACTAGATCTCTTCTTTAAATGCTCTCAACCACTTGAATAAATACTTCAATAACTCTTATAATGATTCTCAAATGAAAGCTCAACAAATACCCTCTTCTTTTACAATAACTCCTCACAAGGATTTTCAACAAGATTTTTACTCTATTTTTCACATAATTTTCTTCTCTTTTTTTTACTTTCTAATCTCTTGCAAAAACACTGTTCAACAGCTCAATATATAACCAAAACAAAAATATAGTCGTTACATGAACATTGTAAAATAGAATAAGAGAGAGAGAGCATATTTAAAAGGCTTAACTAAGGAGTCTGGCCATCCACGATAAGAGTCTGGTTGCCTAAATCTAGAGTTTAGATGCCCAAGTGAAGAAATTTTGAAGCCTAACAATAGAATTGGTTTGCCATAAAAGAACACCATGGCAGAGTTGGCAGCCTAACTCTTGAAACTGGTAGGCCAGCTTTCAAATCTGATCTACCAAGAGAGAAATTAGCATCCCAGCTTTTAAAACCAATAGCCTAGTATTTTGACATGAGAAGCCAAGCAAACATAATCCGTGAGCTTTAAAAAATTGGTAGCCCAACTTTATCATCCGATAGACTAAGAGAAGGACTAGCAGCCTAACTTTCAAAACCGATTGCTTAGCATTGAAGCCATGGAGTTGCAGGAAAGTTCAAATCGAATGCCTAAAAAAAATGGCAACCCAATTTGTGAAACTAGTAAACCATCTTTTAGACAAGAGAGAGAGAGAGAGAGAGAGAGAGAGCCAGGGACAAACCAAATGCCATGCAAAGTTGGTAGCCCAACTTTAAAACTTGGTAGACCAACTTTTAGAGCCTGGCAACCAACCGAACACTACAAGAAATTGGTAGCCCAATTTCCCAAATTGGTAGACTAAATTTTAAGAGCCAGGCATCCAACCAAAATCTACAAGAATTTGGTTGCCTAATTTATCAAACCGATAGGCCAAATTTTATGTGTCACGCAGTGATAGGAAGATCAAACGAAAGGCAACTTGAAATTTGTAATCCAATGTCAACAATCAATAGGCTAAGAAAAAACTGGAAGCTCAAATAACATGGCTAGTCTTCCAAGGGTTAAAACACAATGAAGCCATTTTTAAATCCAGTATCGAATAACCACCTTTTAAAGATTTCTTTGGCAAACATTTAAAATAACTTAGAGTTTAAATAAAAACTTGTAAGATGATTGAATCCAGTTCAAAACAATGCAAATACAATTAATCTTGAAAATGTAATAGCTGATGCTTTGAGCAGAAAATCCTCTTTAGAGTTGGCTGTTATGATTACTTTCCAGCCTCACATTCTAAGGGACCTTGAGAGGTGGAAGGTTGGATTAAGAGTACAGCAGTCTGATAGATTTATAGCAGCACTTGTACTCCATCCAACCCTAGTTGATAGGATCAAGTCCTCCCAGAAAGAAGATCCAGATCTACAAAGGATTAAAGAAGCTATGCAGTCAAGAGTTCAGAATGAATTTTGTATAATAGAGGATAGATCCTTGAGATTTGAAGGTACACTCTGTGTGCCTAACGTGGAGGAGCTAAGGGCCAAAATTTTGAAGGAGGCACACTACTCTCCCTATATTGTGCATCCATGAGGCACTAAGATGTACATAGACTTAAAAAAGAATTTTTGATGGAAGGGAGTGAAAAGAGAGATTGCTCAGTATGTGGCCAAGTGCTTAGTGTGTCAGCAAGTGAAAGCCGAGCATTAAAAGCCTGTGAGACCTCTTCAGTCTCTGATGATTCCACAGTGGAAATGAAAAAAGGTTATGATGGACTTTGTGACCGGTCTGCCCAAAACTCCCAAGAACAATGATGCAGTTTGAGTCATTGTGGATAGACTAACAAAGTCAACCCATTTTCTACCTTTCAGAGTTGGGGTCTCTAGTGAAAAATTGGCTAGTATGTACATCGAGCAGATCGAGAGACTCCATGGTGTTCTCGTATCTATTGTATCAGATTGGGATATCAGGTTCGTGTTCCAGTTTTGGAAAAGTCTTTATAGAGCTTTGGGAACCAAATTAAACTTTAGCACAGCCTATCACCCCAGATAGATGGACAATCAGAGAGGACCATATAGATTTTGGAGGATATGTTGCAAGCATGTGTGATAGAGTTAGATGGTGCATGGAATAATCACTTACCTTTAGTGGAGTTTGCAAATAATAACAGCTACCAGGCCAGTATCCAGATGGCTCCATTTGAGGCCCTATATGGCAGGAGGTGCAGATCTCCTTTATATTGGGATGATGTGGGGGAAAGAAAATTGCTAGGCCCTGAGTTAATTCAGCAAACAGTAGAGAAGGTGCAATTGATTAAGGAGTGTCTTCGTACAGCTCAGAGTAGGCAGAAGAGCTATGCTGATGTCAGGAGGAGGGAGTTGGAGTTTCAGATTGGGGACCATGTTTTCTTAAGGGTATCACCAACCAAAGATGTGATAAGATTTGGGATTAAAGGAAAGCTAAATCCACAATATATTGGGCCATTTGAGATCTTGAGCAGAGTAGGAGAGGTAGCTTATAGTCTAGCACTACCTCCGATACTCTTTGGGGTGCACAATGTGTTTCATGTTTCAATGTTAAGGAAGTATATTCCCAACTCCAGCCATGTAATAGAGTTTGAACCAATACAGTTGAAGAAAGATTTGTCATATAAGGAGCATCCTATGCGTATCGTAGACCATAAGGATCAAGTTCTAAGATGGCATAGCATTCCCTGTGTCAAGGTTCAGTGAAGTAATCATTCTGAGAGGGAGACTACTTAGGAGCTTGAGGAGGAAATGAAAAAAAAATATCCATAATTATTTGTATCATAATATAGATAAATGATGTATTGATGACTGTTGACCCTTGAATAAAATTTAGTTGATCCGAAAATTTGAATTCTAAATTTCTATTATGGAAGTGTATCAATTTCGAGGCCAAAATTTTTATAAAGAGGGGAGAGTGTAACCCCTCGGTAATTAATTATGGGGACACATGGTTATGGCCAATTGACTTCCTTCGGAAGTTTAAGTCCTCAACGCGATGACTGGGTTCCCGATCTCAGCGTGACGATTGGGTTCCCGATCCCTTTGACCAAGGATGTCGCAAGCCTTCTTCATTGGCTTTTAAGGAGGACGATGGCAGACTCTGCCTTCACCCTCGTCATGTCCTCAGCCGGTAAGCATTCTACCCATGCTAGAGAGAGAGAGAACCACAGACAAGGAGAGGACCATGGCAGTCCTCATCCAGTGATGATTTGGTTTTAGGCCCAGTGGCATACCCATCGCCTCGCCGGGCCTGAGCTAGGGCCGACGGCCCCACTGGCACCGGGAATAGCATCCGATGGGGGATCGGGCATGGAAGAGAGGAACGAGAGGGCCATGGCGACCCTTCTCCTGGGCGGGAGCCTGTTTGGCTCTCGCGTTGGTCCAGGCCCGATAGTGTGCCTGCTGTCTCGCTAGGCCTAGGAGACGGCCGATGACCGCCATCGGCGCCGGATGAACATTCGATGATGGTTCGTTCAGCCGGTGGTGACCGACCGTGCTACCGGCACAGTAACTGTGCCATGGGAGAAAGAGAAGAAAGAGAGAGAGAGGGGAAAGCCACATCGGCGGCCGACTTTGGGCCGATCGCTAGTAGCTGAGCAGCCTCGGGGAGAGGCCGGTGGCAACCCTGGCCGGCGGCATGAGCGCCCTTGGTTCGGGTGAACCAGGGGGAACGAGAGAGAGAAAAAAAAGAAACAGGGGAGACCCTATTTTGGGCTGTGTTAGGCCGATCGGTAAGGCCATTTGGGCACTGTAATGGGCCAGGAACAGAGGAATGAGCATATGACCTAGATCAGTTTTGATCCTAATTTCTGGAGGAAGTTTTATTTTTCCATTTGGATTGTTATTCTTGAAGATATTTGAGCCCAAAGTTAGGCCCAGGATTAGAATGGATAGAATTTAGGGGACAATTGTTATTCCAAAGATTTAATTATGAAAAATAATGTTGTAGGTACCCAGAGGTCTAAATAACTGGTTTACATTTTGGGATTAGCATGCTGAGGTAAGTAAGCCAATTATTATGATTTCATAAATTATTTAATATGTAAGTTTTAGAATTATAGCTGTATTAAATTATGAAATAAGAAAAAATGGAATTATGATATTTGATTTGACTATTTTGAAATTGTTAAATAGTACCATGAGTATGCAACTCATTATTTGGTCTGCTTATTTGTAACTGTTGATATTTTTAAACTAATGACTTTTATATATGTGACTAATAAGGGATATGGTTACTTTGACTTTGTAAAACCATTTGGTACTATTTATATAATTATATGCAATTGCTAATGTTCAAACCACTGTATATGTGAGAAGCTTATGCTTGTGATATTGCTTGCAAGATGTAAATATGATACTTGAGAATATACTACTATGTGTCGCCGCTATTCTCTATAACATGATATGATGTGATATGCCAAGAAATATAGGACCCACCTCCACAGAGGAAATATATGAAGGACACACATCTGTAGGGTGTGATTGTGACAAATTATGATATATGGCATGACGCTGGTACTAGAACCCTTCCTCTTAGGGGACATTTAAGAGTGATATACCAATAGGGTGTTTACTGATATAATGTAGAGCTGTGGGATATATAAGAATTGATAATTATATCGATACAGTGGGTTTAATTGCATTACATATCTTGGAATTATTGCATGATTATACTTTCAAAATTATTTTATAAATGTGCTTAGATTTAGCATGTGTTTAAATATGTATTTGGAGATTTGGAAGCTTGACAAGTGTTTCATATGTGAAAACTTGATTTGTATAAATATGAAAATGGATATAATATTCTATTATAGGCTTACTTATTGAGTGTGATCTCATTTAAATCTCACAATATTTTTCAAAGCCGTAGAACTGAAATGGACAACAAAAAGAGATAGAATGAGACACCTATCAAAGCCCAAATTTTGATGTAACTTTGGATATTGATCTTGTGTGTTTTAGCTTAGGGTTTTAAATCCTATTGATTAGGCTTGTATTAAAGATATCTTGACTTTGAATGGTATTGCAATTATTATATCCTTATATTGTGATATATTTGAATGCCTTGTATGGTTGACATGCGGCGGGTTGCCACCCCTAGATCCACCTATGGGTCTGGGTCATGACAACTTTAGTGCAGGAGCTAAGTGCCATATAGAGCAAAGTGCTACATCAATGGGAGCCACCTCTTGAACCTGTGGGGGCCACAGAAAGTGAAGGCCATAGGGCAAAGTGCTACATTGATGGGAGCCACCTCTTGAACTTGTGGGAGCCACCTCTAGAATCCTGCCTATCTGGTGGTTATGATCATGTGCCCTTGGCGACGAGGGCATCGCCTCTGTAAGGAGGGTAGATTGTGATGCCCCTCCTAATAGTTCCATATCAAAAAATTGGGAGTTGGTTGTATAGTTTATAACCAGTTAAGAAAGATGGACAAGTACCAATTGGATCCCTTTTTGGGATGCGGTGTCCCAAGTTGATGTGAACCTTATCCATCTTGCTTTCTTGTAATAAAACGGGTTCATGGGTGCTGCGGGCTCGGGGCTCGGGTCGTTACAATAATCCTCCATGCTAGTTTGGAGATCCACATGCAAGGAAAACAAAAAAAAATTACACGGTAGCAGAACCATCTATTGGAAATATTTTTTTGTAGCGCACTAATAATGCTAAAAAAAATGTTTGGACACTACAAAAAATTATATAGACTACGATAGATTTTATGAAAAGACTACGTTTTTCATAAAAAATATAGTCTAATATTTTAGACTATATTTTATAAATTTTTATAAATTAAAAGACTACATCTTTTATTAAAAACATAGTCTTATATTATCTTATAATATAAAAAGACTACATTTTTTAATTAAGATGAATCTAATATAAAACTAAAAATTTTCTTTTTTTCCTCCTTCCAATTCTTTTCCTCCCTTTTTCTAAAATAAACCCTCATACCCAAACTTAAATTTTATTCTCCTAACCGCGGAGACTCCACCATTAGGGTTTCGGAAAGATATCTTTAAGAAAGAGTCCGCTGTGGCTCGCTAGTCTCCATCGGACTCCGTTCGACCCAACCCTTTCTTTGATCCGATAGCTATAATGCTCATTGTTTCTCATTAGGGTTCTTGATTGCAGGAACAAGGCGGTTGTAGTGAAGGTCGGAGCCGTGCACAAAATGTTGAGATAATGCAGAATTGAGTATCCCACGTTCTCCTATTTTGCAGTTGGATAACGCAGAGTCCCACGTTCTCCTATTTAGACCAAGTCACTCTACGTGTCCCATATTTATCTGTTCGTAGGTTTTATGTGTCCCATGTTTATCTGTTCGTGGGTTTTATCTTTTAAGTTTATCTGTACGTGGGCTAATTAGTTTCGCACGTTATTAGATAGTGGGTAACGTGCCTCTAATTTCTTGCTGCACGATGTTTCTTTCGTCTCTATTTAAACCTCTGTAAATGACATCATTCGTCATAATGAAGTAAAAGTTTATCCTTTTATTTTTTTGCCTTCTCCCAAAATTATCCTTAGCAATTTTATTTTCCTTCTCAACTTTCTAACCATCGTTGAGGAAGTCCCTACTTTCAAAATCTGTTAGTCCCGTATCTCTTCTTTTTATCAAGTGGTATTAGAGCCAATGGCATTCAACAACAATACCATCAACCCGGTGATTCCAATATTCAAAGGAGAAGGCTATGATTTTTGGAGCAAAAAGATGAAGACTCTTTTTATCTCACAAGATTTGTGGGAATTGGTGGAGAAAGGCCTACCAGAGGAAGGAGCATTAAAGCCAGAGAATATAAAAAAGGATGCCAAAGCTCTCTTCTTCATTCAACAGGCCATTGGTGATGCAATTTTTCCTCGAATTTCAGCAGCTACAACCTCTAAAGATGCTTGGGATTTGTTGCAAGAAGAATATCAAGGTAATGTTAAGGTATTAACTGTCAAACTTCAAACTCTTCGTCGAAAATTTGAGACATTGAGCATGAAAGATGATGATTCTTTAGATCAGTTTTTTTTCCAAAGTTCTAGAAATTGTTAATCAAATGAGAATTTATGGTGAAGATTTATCTGATCAAAGAGTTGTTGAAAAAATATTATGAAGTTTGTCAGTTAAGTATGATCATATTGTAGCTGCTATAGAAGAATCCAAGGATCTAACCAAACTTTCAGTTAGTGCATTACTTGGCTCTCTTCAGTCACATGATGACAGATTGAAAAGGTCCAATGAAAGTACAGTGGAAAAAGCCTTTCATTCTAAGGTGAATGCTCCAAAGGAAAGCATCAATCAGCATTGTACACCAAGAAATAGAGGAGGTTCTTTTCGAGGCAGAAGAGGTGGAGGACGTCTTGGTAAAGTTTATCAGAATCGCAATGAAGGTAACAGCCAAGGTAAAAATTTTAAACCTTTTCAGTGTAATTATTGCAAGAGATATGGTCATATTGAAAGGTTTTATCGGATAAAGGAAAGTAATGAAAAGGGTGAAATCTCTAAGCCTTTTCTTTGTCATTTTTGCAAAAAGTATGGACACATTGAGCGTTTTTGTAGATTGAAAGAAAAACATGCAAATTTTGTAGAAGAACATGAAAAGGGGTCAAATAAAAATTTATTTCTTGCATGCTTTACTGCAAAAGAATGTCCTAAAGAAGTTTGGTACATTGATAGTGGATGCAGCAATCATATGACAGGTCGTGCAGAGATCTTTTCTTATTTAGACAAATCTGTTACTACAAAGGTAAAAATAGGTGATGGTAATGTTCGAGAAGCTCATGGGAAAGGTACTGTGAAACTTGATTTCTATGGCTTGAAATCAATTGAAAATGTTTTATATGTTCCTGACTTGAAGTCTAATTTGTTGAGTGTTGGGCAATTTTGACTGAAGGTTATTCACTTGTTTTTGAAGATTTAAGATGCCATGTTTATGATAATTCTAAGAGTTCACTTATTATTGACATACCTATGATTGAAAATAAACTTTTCTCTCTAAGTCTTGATCATGCCTTGAATGTCTCATTAGCAAATGATAATGTGTTATGGCAATCATAGATATGGACATTTGGGTTATCACAATTTGGAGCTTTTATCAAAAAGGAATATGGTGTATGGGTTGCCTAGAATTATGAAGAATGATCATATATGTGAGAGTTGTGTGCTTGGAAAGCATCACAGGGATGTTTTTCCAAAAGGAAAGGCTTGGTGGGCCTCAAAACCACTTGAACTGGTGCATGCAGATTTATGCGGACCAATGCAATCTCCATCCTTAGACAATAGCAAGTATTTTATTGTTTTTGTTGATGATTTTAGCAGAATCACATGGGTATATTTGTTAAAGAAAAGTCAGATAGCTTCTCTGTATTCAAAATGTTTAAATGCTTTGTTGAAAAGAATAGTGGCCATGCATTAAAGGTATTGCGAACCGATAGGGGTGGAGAATTTCTTTCAAAAGAATTCACTCTTTTTTGTGAAGATAATGGCATTCACAGGCAATTGACTGCAAGTTCATACCACAATAAAATGGAGTAGCAGAACGAAAGAATAGGAGTCTTGTTGAGATGGCAAAAAGCATGATTAAAGCAAAAGGGCTTCCTAACAATTTCTGGGCCAAAGCAGTTCATACCGCTGCCTATATACTCAATCGTAGCCCCACATCTTCACTTCAAGGCATAACACCATTTGAAGCTTGGCATGGATGGAGACCAAAGGTAACTCATTTTAGAGTATTCGGGTGTCTTGCTTATGTTCACATTCCATCTCAAAAAGGAAAAAATTAGATGATAACAGCATGAAATGCATTTTTATTGGTTATAGTATTGAAAGCAAGGCTTATCGATTTTATAATCCTATAACTCAAAGGCTTGTTGTTAGCCGGGATGTGATATTTGATGAGCAGAATGCATGGAATTGGAATGAATTACAGAATACAGCAATAGGTGGAGCTCAAGTTGAAGAAACATCAGTGGCCTTTGATGATGAAAGTGAAGATTTAACTGATCCAAATCAATCTTCACCAAGGTCAACACCTGTGCAGTCTACACTTGTGAGTTCTCCTTATTTATCATCTTCTGAATCTCCTCCAAGAAAGATAAAATCCTTGATTGATATATATGAAAGATGTCAGTTTACTTCTATTGATGAACCAAGTTGTTTTGAAGAAGCAATAAAGCACAAAGAATGGTGCAAAGCTATGGATGATGAAATTTCAGCATTAATAAAAAATGGTACTTGGGAGCTCATGGATCTACCACCTAACCATGAAGCTATTGGTTTAAAATGGATATACAAAATCAAATACAAAGCAGATGGATCAATCCAAAAATTTAAAGCAAGGATTGTTGCAAAGGGCTATATGCAGCGAGAAGCCTTTTTGAATGGTTTTTTGGATGAAGAAGTATATGTGCAGCAACCACAGGGCTATGAAGTTGTTAATGAAGAAAAGAAGGTGTATCGATTACGGAAGGAACTTTATGGACTTAAGCAGGCACCTAGAGCATGGTATGAAAGGATTGATCAGCACTTTGTACAGAATGGCTTTCAAAGGAGCAAAAGCGAGCCCACCTTATATGTCAAGTCAAAAGGTACAAATATTCTTATGGTTTGTTTATATGTTGATGACTTGGTATATACCGGCAGTAGTGATGAACTGATTGCAGAATTTAAAAATAGTATGATTAAAAATTTTGAGATGTCAGATCTTGGCTTGATGAATTACTTTCTTGGTTTGGAAGTAAAACAATTTGGTGATGAAATTTTTGTCTCTCAAGAGAAGTATGTAAAAGATCTTCTTCAGAAATTTGCAATGTCTGATTGCAAGCCAATGAAGACTCCAATGAACACTTGTGAGAAATTTAGCCAAAATGATGGAGAAGAGAAGATTGATGCACATATGTACAAGAGTCTAATTGGAAGTTTGCTATATCTCTCAAATACTCGTCCAGACATTATGTATGCAACAAGTTTGCTATCAAGGTTCATGCAAAGTCCAAGCAAAATTCATCTTGTGGCAGCAAAAAGAGTGTTGAGATACTTAAAAGGAACTATTACCTATGGTATTTCATACACTAATGCTAATAATTTATCTTTGTGTGGTTTTTCTGATAGTGATTGGGCAGGTTCAGTTGATGATCGAAAAAGCACTTCTGGTTACATCTTCACCCTTGGATCTAGAGCAATATCTTGGAGTTCAAAGAAACAAAGTACTATAGCACTATCATCATCTGAAGCTGAGTACGTAGCCGTTACTGCTGTAGCTTGTCATGCTATCTAGTTGCGTAGAGTATTGGAGGATTTAAAACTATCACAAAAGGGCCCAACTACTATCAACTGTGACAATCAATCCACAATTGCAATGACAAAGAATCCAGTGTTTCATCAGCGGACAAAGCACATTGAACTTCGGCATCATTTTGTTCGTGAACTAGTGACTAATGGAAGTATTGAACTGCAATTTTGCAACACCAAGGAACAATTAGCAGATATCTTCACAAAAGCATTGCCATTGGAAAGCTTTTTATATTTAAGAGAAAAATTGGGAGTATCTGCATTAAGGGGGAGTGTTGAGATAATGCAGAATTGAGTATCCCACGTTCTCCTATTTTGCAGTTGGATAACGCAGAGTCCCACGTTCTCCTACTTAGATCAAGTCACTCTACGTGTCTCATATTATCTATTCGTGGGTTTTATGTGTCCCATGTTTATCTGTTCGTGGGTTTTATCTTTTAAGTTTATCTGTACGTGGGCTAATTAGTTTCGCACGTTATTAGATAGTGGGTAACGTGCCTCTAATATCTTGCTGCACGATGTTTCTTTCATCTCTATTTAAACCTCTGTAAATGACATCATTTGTCATAATGAAGTAAAAGTTTATCCTTTTATTTTTTGCCTTCTCCCAAAATTATCCTTAGCAATTTTATTTTCCTTCTCAACTTTCTAACCATCGTTGAGGAAGTCCCTACTTTCAAAATCTGTTAGTCCCGTATCTCTTCTTTTTATCACAAAATGCTTAGCCTGATTGGATGGGGGAGGTCCTCGATGGTATCCATAGTGATCATCATGAATTTTCTTGGATCAGTGCTCTGGATTCCAACAACCTGATCATCAGCTCCTCTAGTGCGGTCCCATTCCTCGTGAGGGCCTTGAAGAACCCTAGCGCCACCACAGGCGGCGGAGGCTCCTCTCAGGCAAGGCAGGATGCACTCCGAGCTCTCTTCAACCTCTCCCTTGCCATTGCCAACACCTCCCGCCTCATCGACGAAGAACTCGTCCCCTGCCTCCTAGCAGTGGTCGGCGACATGGAAGTGATTGAGCGGATCCTCTCGGTGATCTCCAACCTTGTCGCTTTGCCTGAGGGATGCCGAGCGGTAAGCCAATTGTGGGACACGTTGCTGATCTTGGTCGGCATCCTCAACTGGTTGGATGCCCCAGGGTGTTGCCGATCTCTTCGCCCCCGCCCGCCTCAACTTCAGGCGCAACCTCGCCTAGCCAAATTTCAACCTCAACCTCTCCTACGGCCTCTCCCTCCGCCTCGCCGACTCCACCAACGTCTTTGTCCTCTTCTCCCTAACCGCCAACCAAATCTGGGTCTTCGCCGCCCGGCTGCCAGTGGATCGTGATGATAGCGCTACGGGCTCGGCCCCCTCTCTCTATATATGCATACGTTGGACCAGCTCGACAGCGAGGTGCGAGCGTGACGCAATCCTGCAGACTGAAGGCAGTGTCTACGTGCTTTCGATTCTCAGTGGAGAGAAAGGTGTCGCCTTTCCATGCAAAGTGATGGGGCCAGTGGGCTCCCATGGGCCACAATAGCATCATCCGGACTTGGCAACTCGGCCTTCCCCCCGTTCGTCACCTTTTCTCTTTCCTTCGCATGGAGCCAGCTTCTGTTCGGTCTCGGGCCTATTTTCCTCGGCCTCGGCACTCGGTGTCGGCCTCGCCACGACATCTTCCAAGTCGGCCTCGTCCCAGCATCATTCAGGTTGGCCTCGCCCCGACCTCTTTCAGGTCGACCTCGACCCGGCTTCTTCCAGGTTGGCCTCGCCCCGGCACATCATCCAAGTTACCTTGGCGTCATCCAGTCGGCCACGGCCCCAGTCGGCCACCTCGGCCCCAGCCTTGAGCGTTCCACCTCGGCCCTGGCCTCGAGCTTCCTCCTCGGCCTAGCCTCGAGCTTCCCTCCTCGGCCCTGGCCTCGAGCGTTCCTCGGCCCTGGCCTCGAGCGTTCCTCCTCAGACCCGGCCTCGAGCCTACGCCTCGGCCCGGCCTCGAGCTTCCCTCCTTGGCCCCGGCCTCGAGCTTTCCTCCTCGGCCCCGGCCTCGAGCTTTTCTCCTTGGCCTCGGCCTCGATCTTTCGCCTCAGCTACGGCCTCGAGCTTTCCTCCTTGGCCCCAGCCTCGAACCTCTGCCTTGGCCCCGGCCTCGAGCCTTCCTACTCGGCCCCGGCCTCAAGCCTTCCTCCTCGGCCTCGGCCTCGAGCCTCCGCCTCGGCCACGGCCTTGAGCTTTCCTCCTCGGCCCCAGCCTCAAGCCTCTGCCTCAGCACCGGCCTCGAGCCACCACCTCGGCCCCGGCCTCGAGCCTTCCTCCTCGGCCCCGGCCTCGAGCCTCCGCCTTGGCCACGGCCTCGAGCTTTCCTCCTCGGCCACGGCCTCGAGCTTTCCTCCTCGGCCCCGGCCTCGAGCTTCCTCCTCAGCCCCGGCCTCGAGCTTCCTCCTCGGCTCCGGCCTCGAGCGTTCCTCCTCGGCCCCGGCCTCAAGCGTTCCTACTCGACCCTGGCCTCGAGCCTTCGCCTCGGCCACGGCCTTGAGCTTTCCTCCTCGGCCCCGGCCTCGAGCCTCTGCCTCGGCCACAGCTTCGAGCTTTCCTCCTCGGCCCCGGCCTCGAGCCTCCGCCTCGGCCTTGGCCTCGAGCGTTCCTCCTTGGCCCTAGCCTCGAGCGTTCCGCCTCGGCCCCGGCCTCGAGCCTTCCGCCTCGGCCCCGGCCTCGAGCCTCTACCTCGGCCCCGGCCTCGAGCCTTCCTCCTTGGCCCCGACCTCGAGCCTCCGCCTCGGCCCCCTTAAGCGTTCCTCCTCGGCCCTGGCCTCGAGCCTCCTTCTCGGCCACAACCTCAAGCCTTCCTCCTCGGCCATGGCCTCGAGCATTCCTCCTCGGCCCCGGCCTCGAGCCTTCGCCTCGGCCCCGGCCTCGAGCCTTCCACCTCAGCCCCAGCCTTGAGCGTCCGCCTCGGCCCCGACCTCTTCAGGTTGACCCTGGCTTCTCAAGTCATGCCGAGGCGGCCCCAACCTCTTCAGGTCGACCCCGATGCCGCTGACTGATGGGACCCAGCCCGACAACTAGATGACTCCCCCTCTCCGATGGGACAGGACCTACCAATCTGCCCAAACGTACGTAACTCCTACATGTTCTGCATACATTTCTCCCTCAGGCCAACCGAATGACTCCCCCTCTTCGATGGGATCTGGCCCGACAATCGGACAACTCCCCCTCTCCGATGGGACTTGACCCACCAGCTAGCTGCAGCCACCCACTCTGACGAGACTTAACCTGCAATCCTGACATGCAAAAGGAAGCAAGCCCTGCCAAGTGGTAGCACCCCAAGGCATCCCAAGCCTCACAGACATCAGCTCTGTCACTTCACCCATCAAAGTCATCATTATAAGGCCTCAACCACTCAAGCTGGACAATCTCTAAGCCTCTATAAATTGGGTAAGAGGGACCCCCGACCTGGTAACTCCAAGAACTACTGAACTGAGAACTGAACTCAGATAACTCAACCACAACAACACTCTTAAATGCTTATTCTTGCTCACAGAGAGCTCTTCTCTGTGCCTCTCTCTCTTTCTCTTTTGAGCTTCATCAAGCTTACGGCTGTTGCCCAGAGCACTGACTTGAGCATCGGAGGGTCCCCGCTAGAATCTTCGGCCTCCAGAACTTTTTGCAGGCTCCCAGATGTGAGAGGCTCACCGGAAGATCACGGGCTCGCTAGAGAAGGTGACTGAATGCTCACGGACGTTCGAGGGGGGTGATTTGGTAGCATCAGATTGGCGCACCAAGTAGGAAGAGAAAGCAGAGTTCTGTGACACTAAGCTACAAGCTCTCACTCCCTCTATGACAACAATAAAAGTTTCCGCCAGTTATGCTAGGGGGCACTATCAACGAGCTGAGCAACAAGAGGCTAGCTCTCTGTTCCACCATCACCACCAGTTCAGGCCATTCAAGCAAAACATCGCACCCTCAACGAAGCTGAGCAACAGGAGGCTAGCTCTCTGTTCCACCATCACAATCAGTTCAGGCCATACAAGCAAAACGTCGTACCACCCTCTCACCCTGTAGACCCAAGCGTTAACGGTAGCTATCCAAAAGCTACGGAAGCGATATTTTACGGCCACACAACAACAAACAAGAGCTTACACTGCCCCTTTGGTTGCCGCTCAAGCCAGCTATCATCCATCCGGTGGAAGATCTTCCTAGCGAGAGACTCACCACCGTCATATCTCAACAAGCTCAGGAGCAAGAGCAACCTCAAGCTCATCAGCAATTTGAGTCTCAGGCTCATTAGCCAGCAGGAGCGCCACTACTTGCCACCCAAATCCTAACTCCTAGTCACCTTAGAACCAATCCGAGCCCAAGACCTCCTGCGGATTCCATTCCAGCTGCCCTCAAATTTCAGCATTGGTGCCCCCCATCTTTAATAAACATAGTTTCCTAGGGGGCAGGTCGTCAACTCAGCAGAAGGAGACCAATTTCTTTAAAGAAAAAGCTCTCAAGCCGGTGATGGGACATCATCAATGATGTATCTCCCCACATTATGAGAAATAAAGGACCTCCTTCAGCATCATGACTATTTCTTCCTTACATCCAAGAATCAGATCTCAGAAAAGGAACTCTTCGGCATCACAGCCCATGGGACACCACTCGGCCTCGGCACGGCGGTGCCCCCCAAGTGGTTAAGACCCTAAAGGCTCTATACCCGACCAATTCGCCCCTCGCAGCAGTTTACAAACCTTCGAGATGGTTCAAAAGAAGCTCGCCCGCATCACGGCCCATGGGACACCACTCGGCCCCGGCACGGCGGTGCCCCCCCGAGTGGTTAAGACCCTAAAGGCTCTGTACCCAGCCGAGTTACCCCTCGCAACAGTTTATAAACCTCTGAGGTGGTTCAAAAGGAGCTCGCCCGCATCACGACCCATAGGATACCACTCGGCCCCGGCACGGCGATGCCTCCAGAGTGGTTAAGACCCTAAAGGATATGTACCTGTTGAGTCACCCCTCGCAGTGGTTCATAACCCTCGAGATGGTTCAAAAGAAGCTCGCCCGCATCACGGCCCATGGGACACCACTCAGCCCCGGCACGGCGGTGCCCCTTGAGTGGTTAAGACCCTAAAGGATATGTACTCGTTGAGTCACCCCTCGCAGAGGTTCATAACCCCCAAGGTGGTTCAAAAGGAGCTCGCCCGCATCATGGCCCATGGGACACCACTCGGCCCCAGCACGACAGTGCCCCCTGAATGGTTAAGACCCTAAAGGCTTTGTACCGGCCGAGTCGCCCCTTGCAGCGGTTCACAAATCCCCGATATGGTTCAAAAGGAGCTCGCCCGCATCACGGCCTATGGGACACCCCTCGGCCCCGGCACAGCAATGCCCCCCGAGTGGTTAAGATCCTAAAGGCTCTGTACCCGGCGAGTCGTCCCTCGCAGCGGTTCACAAACCCCCGAGGTAGTTCAAAAGGAGCTCGCCCGCATCACGGCCCATGATACACCATTCAGCCCCGACACGGTGGTGCCCCCCGAGTGGTTATGACCCTAAAGGCTATGTACCGGCCAAGTCGCCCCTCGCAGCGGTTCACAAATCCCCAAGGTAGTTCAAAAGGAGCTCGCCCGCATCACGGCCCACAGAACACCACTCGGCCCCGGCACGACGGTGCCTCCCGAGTGGTTAAGACCCTAAAGGCTATGTACTGGCCGAGTTGCCCCTCGCAGTAGTTCACAAACCCTCGAGATGGTTCAAAAGGAGCTCGCCCGCATCACGGCTCACGGGACACCACTCAGCCCCAGCACGGCGGTGCTCCCGAGTGGTTAAGATCCTAAAGGCTCTGTACCGTTCGAGTCGTCCCTCACAGTGGTTCCCAAACCCCCGAGATGGTTCAAAAGGAGCTCTTCGGCATCACGGCCCATGGGACACCACTCGGCCCCAGCATGGCGGTGCCCCTCGAGTGGTAAGACCCTAAAGGCTCTGTACCCGATGAGTCGCCCCTCGCAGCGGTTCACAAACCCCCAAGGCAATTCAAAGTCAAGGCTTGACGCTATGGCTAACAAGGCACTACCCGGTTCCGCGCCATCTCCAACAGACCCTGTTCGTCGGAGTCTCTTTCAAAATCAACCTCACAAGGCGTCTTCGTGAGCTTAGTGGCCCCGACCTCTTCAGGTTGGCCCTGGCATCTCCAGCCATGCCGAGGCGGCTCCGACCTCTTCAGGTCAGCCCCACTTGGCCCCAACATCTCCAGCCATGCTGAGGCGGCCCCAACCTCTTCAGGTCGACCCCACTCGGCCCTGGCGTCTCCAGCAAGCCGAGGCAGCCCCGACCTCTTCAGGTCGGCCCCACTCGACTCCGGCATCTCCAGCAAGCCAAGGCGGCCTCGACCTCTTCAGGTTGGCCCCACTTGGCCCCGGCGTCTCCAGCAAGTTGCGGCGGCCCCGACCTCCTCAGGTCGGCCTGTCGGCCCTGGTGTCTCTAAGCCATGCCGAGACGGCCTCAACCTCCTCAAGTCGCCCCGTCGGCCTTGGTGTCTCCAAGCCAAGCTGAGGCAGCTCCGACCTCCTCAGGTCAGCCCCATCGGCCCCGACGTCTCCAACAAGCCGAGGCAGCCCCGACCTCTTTAGGTCGGCCCCACTCGGCCCTGGCATCTCCAGCAAGCCATGGCGGCCCCGACCTCCTCAGGTCAGCCCTAGTGTTTCCAAGCCATGCCGAGGCAGCCCCGACTTCCTCAGGTTGGCCCCGTCAGCCCCGGCGTCTCCAAGCCAAGCCGAGGTGGCCTCGACCTCCTCAAGTCAGCCCCGCCGTCTCCAGCAAGCCGAGGCAGCCCCGACCTCCTCAGGTTGGCCCTGTGGGCCCCGACGTCTCCAGCAAGCCGAGGCAGCCCCAACCTCCTCAGGTCGGCCCCGTCGGCCCTGGCATCTCCAAGCCATGCCGAGGCAGCCCTGACCTCTTCAGGTCGGTCCCGTCGGCCTCGGCATCTCCAGCCATGCTGAGGCGGCCCCGACCTCCTCAGGTCGGCCATGTCGATCCCGGCTTCTCTAAGCCATGCCGAGGCGGCCCCGACCTCTTCAGGTCGGCCCCACTCGACCCCGACGTCTCCAGCCATGCCGAGGCGACCCCGACCTCTTCAGGTCGGCCCCGTCAGCCTCGGCACGACTCTCGGGCAAACATCTATAAAATCTAAAGTACACTATGCTCAGGCGATATTTCTTTCATCGATACTTAAAAAGGTTATGCAGAGAAGCTCGACTCCAGCATCGGCAGCAAAGGTCATCCCCCTCCAGGGTTCAAAAGGTTTCCAACAGCCACAACTTTGCCTCAGCGGCGTTGTCACAATCTCATCGGCTTTATCTCCGCCTGAGCAGCGTTGCCACAGTCTCATCGGTTTTATCTCTGCCTCCGCGGCTTTATCTACAGCCTCATTGGCTTTATCTCTACCTCAGCGGCCTTACTGCAGCCTCATCGGCTTTATCTCTGCCTCAGCGGAGTTATTGCAGCCTCGACAGCTTTATCTCTGCCTAAGTGGCCTCACTGCAGCCTCATTGGCTTTATCTCTGCCTCAATGGCGTTATTGCAGCCTCATCGGCTTCATCTCTGCCTCAGCGGCCTTACTACAGTCTCATTGGCTTTATCTCTGCCTCCGCGGCTTTAGCTATAGCCTCATTGGCTTTATCTTTGCCTTAATGGCGTTATTTGCGGCCATCATCCATCCGGTGGGAAATCTTCCCAGCAAGAGACTCACCATCGTCATATTTCTCTAAGGCTCATCAATAAGAGCAGGCTCAAGCTATAAGTAAAGAGCCCCTCCAAGATCACCAACTCTTCAACTCATAGACAAATATCCACTTCCAGACTCTGCGTTGGGAGGTGATTGCTGGCTACCCTCAGCTAGCCAGCAGGGCAAAAGGGAAAAGATCTCTCTCCACTAGGAAGGAATCAGAACTTAAGCAAACATGAAAGGACAAGAGCAAAGATGAAGAGTTCTACACTCCTTTCGCTTAGCTGATGCGCGACACACAAGCTCAAGGAGTGTGGGGGGCATCTGATAGGGTCAGTGGGCCCTCATGGGCCACAATAGCAGCATCCGAACTTGGCAACTCGGCTTTCCCCCAGTCTGCCACCTTTTCTCTCTCCTCCGCATGGAGCCAGCTTCTGTTCAACCTCGGGCCTATTTTCCTCGGCCTCGGCACTCGGTGTCGGCCTTGCCCCGGCATCTTCCAAGTCGGCCTCACCCCGGCATTGTTCAGTAGGCCTTGCCCCGACCTCTTTCAGTCGGCCTCGACCCGGCCTCTTCCAGGTCGGCCTCACCCGGCACATCATCCAAGTCACCCCGGCGTCATCCAGTTGGCCTTGGACAGCCTCGGCCCCAGTCGGCCTCGGCTCCAGTCGGCCTCGGTCCCAGTCGGCCAGCTCGGCCCCGGCCTCGAGCCTCCTCCTTGGCCTCGGCCTCGAGCGTTCCTCCTCGGCCCCGGCCTCGGGCTTCCGCCTCGGCCCCGGCCTCGAGCGTTCCTCCTCGGCCACGGCCTCGAGCTTCCCTCCTCGGCCACGGCCTCGAGCGTCCGCCTTGGCCCCGGCCTCGAGCCTTCCTCCTCGGCCCCGGCCTCGAGCGTTCCTCCTCGGCTCCGGCCTTGAGCTTCCGCCTCGGATTGCCTTCCTTCTCGGCCCCGGCCTCGAGCTTCCGCCTCAGATTGCCTTCCTCCTCGGCCCCGGCCTCGAGCCTCCGCCTCGGCCACGGCCTCGAGCTTTCCTCCTCAGCCCCAGCCTCGAGCCTCCACCTCGGCCCCAGCCTCGAGCCTTCCTCCTCGGCCCCGGCCTCGAGCCTCCGTCTCGGCCCCGGCCTCGAGCGTTTGCAGGTATGAATGCAAAGCTCCAATCTTTCTTTTGCTTTGATTCCATTCGAGGGATTTTATGGGCACGGTATGCTGTTTTGGATTTGTTATTGAGTCTCGGTTGATGGTTTTTATAATTTTCTGACATCTTGTCGTATTTTTGTTCTTTTAAGGGAAAGCGAGGGTGTATGCCCAGATTTTTTTTTGGGGGGGGGGGGGGGGGGGGGGGGGGGGGCGGGGGTGCATTTGGTGTTTTTTTGTCGCTTTTAGAATGTATCTCTTTGGAAATTATGCTGTTGTGGATTTTGTCTGCTTTGTTTCATATGAGGTAGAATTAATTCGAATTAACTGACCTCATTCTTAAAAAGCAAAAAAAAAAATCGAAACTTAATGACTTTTTCCTTCTTTAAAATGGTTTTGTTTCTTAATTTTTTCTCCTATATATATATATATATATATATATATATATTCTTTAATCAATTTGTTCATTTCATTTTTGTGTTAACTGCTTAGTTTTTGGGTCACTAAGAGACGCAGCAGGCTCTCCATAAAAAGCTCATCTTTGAATGCCAAGCCAGTGAGGTTCGGCGGTTCTGCTGACAAGGGTCGGTTTTCATCAAACAAAAACCAAGCAGCATCTAAGTTCTCTGCTCGGGAGCAAATGAGGACTAAAATGGATGGAGCTAAAAGGGATGAGGGTGGTCAGCTTAGGAGCAAAGACAATTCAAGTAATTAGACTGAATTAATTCTTCATGCCCCATGTATCATGTTCAATGGCCTCTATATTGTTCTAGTGTTCTATCACATGTCAGGTGACAACTTCAATTCAGATATATCTGGAGAAGATGCTGTACACTGGACTTGTTAAGAAACTATAGCCTACATCAAGGTGTGATGTTAGATGTAGCTTCTACATCTAGCTGGTTGTACATCATTCTGCATGCTAATTTAGAGAATTACAGCAGTAATTATAGCATGCCAAGAATTTTGCGTCACATTGGTTTTATCCTCACATAGATTTGTTGTCGAGATGAAATCATTTTAAGTAATAGATGGAATGTATGATTATTTTGGAACAAAGCACCATATGCATTTGACAAGTGGATTCTTTTGAAGCATTTTTTGATAACTCCTTTCGTTTTCCCTCAACATGCTTTACTAGTTGATCAACATCTTATATTGTAACTTTTCTCCTTGCATCAACTGAGTTTGCCTATTATCATTATGTTGCTTGGAAATATAACTTCTACCTCACCTTTACAGAGTGCTTAACAGCGGTGGGACTTCAGATGGCAACAGATGCAGAAGATTATTGTGCTACTGGTCATATTGTTTAGTGCGTGTATGGTTGTTTGGTTTGTGTGAAATGTTTTCAACCAAAAGTGTAAATTTGCAATTTGCATCCATGACATAGATGAGTGTTTACAGATTGATTGTATGACATAGATGAGAGGACACAGAAATTAAAAATGCTCAACATGTATGGCTTCGTACATTACAAGAAAATACTAAAATAGCGACGCCATTTTAGCCATGCATTTTTGCGTCGCTAAATTACGACCAAAATTACGACGCATCAGCGATAAAAACAAATAGCGACGCAATTAGCAACACAGAAAAGATGCGTCGCAATTTAGCGATGCATTAGCGATGCAAAAATTAAGAAAATTATAAAAACCGTTAATTTAGCGACGCATTTGCAAAAATTATGAAAATTATAAAAACCGTTAATTTAGCGACGCAACAAAATGCATCGCTAAATAGCGACTCATTAGCAGCGCAATTCAAAAAAATTTAAAAATTTTAATTTTAATTTTTAAATAATTTAAAAAATCGTTAATTTAGTGACGCAATAAAATGCGTCGCTAAATAGCGACGCAATAAAAAAAAAATTAAAAAAATAAATTTTAATTATTAAATAATTTTAAAAAATCATTAATTTAGCGACGCAATAAAACACTACAAGAAAATACTGAAATAGCGACGTAAATTTAGCGACGCAATTATGCGTCGCTAAATTGCGACCACTTTGCTATGCCTCCGTGACAACAAAACATTGCGACACAATTAGCGAAGCATAAGCGACTCAATAAAAAAAATTAAAAAATTAATTTTTTTATTTAGCGACGCAAATAATGCATCACAATATTTTTAAATTAAATTTTTATAAAATAAATATGGGAAAAAAATATTGCGACGCAACTCAGTGCATCACAATGTTTTTAAAAGAATTAAATATGTTAAATAGCGACGCAATAGTGATGCAATAAATCAGAAAATTAGAAAAATTATTTTTAATTTAGCGATGCATCAATTGCGTCGCAAATAATTTAAATAAAATTAATTGTTAAAATATAAATATTAGAAAAAAATATTGCAACGCAACTCAGTGTGTCGCAATGTTTTTAAAAAAATTAAATATATTAAATAGCAACGCATTAGTGACGCAATAAACCAGAAAATTAGAAAAATTATTTTTTAATTTAGCGATGCAATAACTGCGTCGCAATTATTTAAAATAAAATTAATTTTTATAAAGTATAAATATGAGAAAAAATAATTGCAACGCAACACAGTGCATCGCAATGTTTTTAAAAAATTTAATTATATTAAATAGCGATGCATTAGCGATGCAATACACCAAAAAATTAGAAAATAATTTTTAATTTAGCGACGTAATATATGCGTCGCAATTATTTTTGTTGAGAAATTATTGAATCATAATTGCCCCAACTTTATTGATTTTGATGATTTCCAAAAGACATTGCTTTACTTTCTAAAGGAAAACAATGAGTTTACTATCAAAAAATATTGAATTTCAAATTGGAAACTATGAACTTAAAAATTAATGAGTTTCTTGAATCAATTGAATATATGTTTCAGTGA
Organism: Calamus simplicifolius; assembly: GCA_900491605.1. NCBI lineage: Eukaryota > Viridiplantae > Streptophyta > Magnoliopsida > Arecales > Arecaceae > Calamus > Calamus simplicifolius. The sequence goes on from UESW01004085.1 coordinate 758,026, forward strand.
GCTATACTTATGAATTTCAAAATGATTTTATATCAATCTTTTAAAATCAATGACTTCTTGAAAATGTCTTGAAATTAATGCAATTTACTGTTCAAGTCATATTTATATTTTCAAAGTTGGTTGGGATGATTTTCAAAGCAAATCAGAATGTTTTCTGATTTTTGTATCAGTCCCGAGCCGACTCGAGAGTTTCCGAGTCGACCCCTGAACTTTCTCGACCCCTCTCGCGAGCCGACTACTGTGCGAGCCGACTCGACTCAGACGGCAGAAAGACTCATTTTTGAGCCTTCTCGAGTCGACTCCCCTTTTCGCGAGTCGACTCCCGAAAGTCACGAGTCGACTCCCAGTTTTCGCGAGTCGACCCTTCATTTTTTGTTTCTATTTTTGGAATCGACTCGAGCCGACTCCCCGACTCGAGGAAATTCTGGGCGCGATTTTTAATGACACATCAGCTCCAACGGATATATTTTTGAATAACGGCTATTTTTCTTTGTTTCTAACGGCTATATTGTTTCAGAATCTATAAATAGAGGAGCCATTCAACAAAGAAAGAAGAGAAAATATATTGAGAATCATTCAGTAAGAAATTCAAAAGAGGGAAAAACAGAGTTATTAGAAAAATCTTTTAGCTCAAAGAAGAGAGATTCAAAAGGAGTGAAATCCAAGTGAAAGATTCGTCTACTCCTTCTCATCATTCCACAAGAGCCAGAAGAAAATCCAAGTGCGTTTCAAAGGTCAAATCTGCGGATTTTCAAAAGAGGGAAAAAGCTTCATCTCAACTCCAAAAGTCTTCAACGGTCAAGAATCTAGCTGAGGCGTGATTCAACACTTCAAGAGGAGTTGAAGAGAAGAAGGAGAAAGCCCAAGCATCTACCATCGGCAAATAATCAGGCTTTTCTAACCTTATATCATTTTGTACTTAATTTGTATATCTGCTCAAGGGGAGCACTTTATTGTTCAAACACAATCTTTATTATTTGTTTGCTGATTCAATCATTAGTGGAGGTTGGCATACCTCGTTGCAAGCCGGAGTGCTTGTGTTGGGTTAGTTGTGAGCCCTGAAAAACAACGTGTAGGGTTTTGTGCTGGTAAGCCCGAGTTAAAACCAGCTGGGTTCGTTGTGCACCCGTGAAAACAACAAGTTTGAGTTGTGAGCTTGTAAAACAACTCGGCTGTAATCTAGAGAGATTATAGTGTGGACCCAAGTGAGTCTTGGGAGTGGACGTAGGTGTTGGTTGCACCGAACCACTATAAAAATATCTTGTGTTTGCCGTGCCTAATTGTCTCTTCTCTATCTCTCATATACTTGTGTTTGTGCTTTGCTTATTAGTTAATCCTTTCACTTGCACATCTCATTTTAAATTGCTTAAAAGTCTTAAATTTTTAAGAACCCAATTCACCCCCCCCCTCTTGGGTTGCCATCTGGGCCAACAATTGGTATCAGAGCATAGTGCTCATTTAGAGTTTGATCTCACGATCAAGAGCTAAAGGTCATTATGGCAACACAAAGTGGTTCTAGTTTTGCTGAAGGTCATTCTACAAATAGACCTCCACTCTTTAATGGCTCAAACTATTCTTATTGGAAAGCTAGAATGAGGATATTCATTCAAGCTTCTG
>UESW01004085.1:761828-795284 GCA_900491605.1 Calamus simplicifolius
CTCAACATGTATGGCTTCATAGACCCTGGACAGATCTCTGTACACTCTGGATCGGCTGGAGTACGATCAGATTTGATTGCTAAAAGATTAGAGCGTTGTTATGTGGATCAATTGTTTCTAGCTCCTTATAACTCTGGGTAAGTTGTTTTTTAATGAAATTTGATACTTTTGATATTAAGTTGTTGATTATTGTTATTATGTTTATGAAGGGATCACTGGTCCTTGGTGGTTATTGACCCTCATGGGGACAAAGTGTATTTTTGTGATTCTATTGGACGTTCAGTGGGAAAAGAATTGAAAGGTGTTATTAATACGTAAGTATTTATTTCTTTTAATTTTGCAGTAATTTGTCTAAATTATATCATTTGAGTCTCACACTATTACTATACTTTGTTAAATTAGTGCACTCAAAATATACAATGCTAAAGCTGACCGAGTTGCAAGAAAAACACTTACTTGGGAGTCAATTAAGGTATATTGAGTTGCATATTCTTTTTAATAATTCATAAAATTAGATCTTATTTGTTTTAATCTTATAAAAACTTTTAAATTCATTTTTCAAGTGTCCAAAGCAACCATCTGGTGTTGAATGTGGCTATTATGTCATCATGTATATGAAGGAGATCATCGAGAATTATATCATTTCAACCGATGAAAAGGTACGTAGGTTATTATTGCGTAGATGATTCACATAAGTTCTACTTTTTATGATTTTAGGTTTTTATGTCATGTATTATTTAGTGCTCTTTTTATGAGTAACTTATATGAAAAGGTTTGTTATTATTGCGTACATGATTCATATAAGTAGTACTTTTTATGATTTTAGATTTTTGTATCATGTGTTATTTAGTGCTCTTTTCTGATTAACTTATGTATATATGCAGTTTGGCGAGAAGAAAACTTATAAACAAGAAGAGATCGACATTATGCGTGGAGAATGGGTCGAGTACTTACAAGGTTGCATTTGAAGAAATGTTATGTGGAAAGATGTTTGTATGATAGTATTGGACAATGTATTTGAGGTTTTTTGGAATTGAAACTATATGTTTGTATGACAGTAAATGTTTGTATGACAGTTTGCACGAAGAATTCAATATTTTTAGGATTTTTTTGGAATTGAAATTATATGTTTGTATGACAGGATTTGATATTAGACTACATTTTTAATATAAAAATGTAGTCTAAATGTTCATAATAGACTACATTTTCTGATAAAAACATAGTCTAAATGTATTTAAAGACTACGTTTTATTGACTTTAGACTACATTTTCTTATAAAAACGTAGTCTAAATGTATTTAAAGACTACGTTTTTTCGACTTTAGACTACATTTTCTGATAAAAACGTAGTCTAAATGTATTTAAAGACTACGTTTTTTTGATTTTAGACTACATTTTTGATAAAAATGTAGTCTAAATGTATTTAAAGACTACGTTTTATTGACTTTAGACTACATTTTCTGATTAAAATGTAGTCTAAATGTATTTAAGGACTACGTTTTATTGACTTTAGACTACATTTTCTGATAAAAACGTAGTCTAAATGTATTTAAAGACTACGTTTTTTTCGACTTTAGACTACGTTTTCTGATAAAAACGTAGTCTAAATGTATTTAAAGACTACGTTTTATTGACTTTAGACTACGTTTTCTGATAAAAACGTAGTCTAAATATATTTAAAGACTACGTTTTTTCGACTTTAGACTACATTTTTCAATAAAAACGTAGTCTAAATGTATTTAAAGACTACGTTTTTTTTGACTTTTAACTACGTCTAAAAACGTAGTCTAAAAGAGGGACTTTTAACTACAGTTACACTTTTAACTACACTCACCTAGACTACGGTTTAGAAAATGTAGTCATATAAAATACTACATTTTTTAGACGTAGTCTAATTAAAAAATTGTTGTAGTGAGTCATCCTAAGGAATTGATTATTGGTGATCCATCTCAAGGAATAAGTACTAGATCATACATGAGAAATATTAGTAATCATCTTGCATTTGTATCACAAATTGAACCTAAAACTATAGAAGAAGCTGAAAAAGATAATAATTGGATGTTAGCAATGCAAGAAGAACTAAATCAATTTACAAGAAATAATGTTTGGACTTAGTTGAAAGACCTAAAAATCATTCAGTAATAGGATCAAAATGGATTTTAGAAATAAACTAGATGAAAATGGCATTGTAATTAGAAACAAAGCTAGATTGGTTGCTAAAGGATAATCAAGAGGAAGGTATTGATTTTGATGAAACCTTTGCACCTGTAGCTAGATTAGAAGCCATTAGGCTATTACTTGCATTTGCATGTCATATGAATTTAACTTATTTCAAATGGATGTAAAAAGCGCATTTTTAAATGGATTTATAAATGAAGAAGTTTATGTAGAACAACCACCAGGTTTTGAAGATCACGAATTTTCAAATCACGTTTTTAAATTGCACAAAGCTTTATATGGTTTGAAACAAGCACCTAGAGCTTGGTATGATAGGTTAAGTAAATTCTTAATAGAAAATGATTTTACAAGAGGAAATGTTGATAAAACTTTTTTTGAAAAGAAAAAGTAAAGATTTACTTGTAGTACAAATATACGTAGATGACATTATTTTTGGTGCTACTAACGATTCTCTTTGTCAAGAATTTGCAAAGTTGATGCAGGGAGAATTCGAGATGAGCATGATGGGAGAACTCAACTTCTTCCTTGGACTCCAGATCAAACAAAGCAAAGAGGGAATCTTTATCAACCAAACCAAATACACAAGAGAACTACTCAAAAAGTTTGGTATGGAAACAATGAAACCCCTCGGAACTCCAATGAGTCCTTCATGCAAGCTGGACAAAGATGAAGAAGGTAAAAAGGTTGATCAAAAGTATTATCGAGGTATAATCGGATCCCTTCTTTATTTAACAGCAAGTAGACCAGATATTATGTTTTCAGTATGTTTATGTGCTAGATTTCAATCTGAACCTAAAGAATCACATTTAATAGCTGTTAAAAGAATTTTAAGATATCTAAATGGAACTAAAAATGTAGGTTTATGGTATTCTAGAGACTCCACATTAAACCTAATTGCATATTCAGATTCTGATTATGCTGGATGTAAATTAGATAGAAAAGCACAAGTGGTGCATGCCAATTCTTAGGAGTAACTTAATCACATGGTTTAGCAAAAAGCAAAATTCAGTTGCATTATCAACTACTGAAGCTGAATATGTAGCAGCTGGAAGTTGCTGTGCGCAAATCCTATGGATTAAGCGACAACTTGAAGACTATGGTATCACACTTGAATAAACACCCATAAGATGTGATAACACTAGCGCAATCAACTTAACTAAAAATCCAATTCAACACTCAAGAACAAAACACATAGAAATTAGATATCATTTTATAAGGGAACATGTAGCTAATGATGAAATTTGTTTAGATTATGTAAACACTGAAGAACAATTAGCTGACATATTCACTAAACCTTTAAGAAGAAAGATTTTGTTATCTTAGAGGAGAGTTAGGAATTTGTAATCCTTTTGAATAAATTTTGAAACCTCTAAGGAAATATATCTAGAGTTCTTTCAAATTCTCAAAATCTTAAGGAAATTTTATCTAGAACTCATATCAATTTGATCTCTCAAAATCCATGATTTTTAATCATACTCAAAGATCAAATTCCGGATTTCACATTCAGAAATTTCAATTTTTTTCTGAAATGGTCTCGGAGCCGACTCGAGAGTATCGGAGTCGACTCGAGTTTCTGCTGAAACTCAGGAGTCGACCCCTCTCTGAGCGAGTCGACTCGAGATCGTGTCTGTGCTCTGTGACTTACCCGAGCCGACTCCACACTTTGCGCGAGTCGACTCGACGTGGTCCCAGTCGATTATTTAGGGCACGAGTCGACCCACGGATTCTAATCTTCCAAATCATCTCAAAACCCTCCAAAACCCTCCAAACTTTCCAAAATCTTCCAAAAACCTTGAACAATCATTCCACCTTGAATCAATGGCACCCAAAACCCGTGGAGCTAGCCGTGCCGGGATGAAGAGGAAGAAGACCGTGCGTCGACCCGTCCGCGAGCCGACTCCGGATCTTCGTCTGCTTCCTCTTCGGATGATTCACCTGCTCCACTGTCCTACTCCTCAGGTAGATCATTTTGCAAGTAGGGTCATTACCACTGGAAGGAAGTTTGATTTCGAATTGTTTGAGAATGAGGGATTCTTGTAGGTTCACAGTTGAGAGATGGGATTTGAGAAATATGTTCCCTTGACTGTCCTACATACCCTGCACTGGTAAAGAGTTTTATAGAAATTTGACTAGAGGAGACAATGGCTGGTAGGTTAGAGGAGTTGGTTTGAATGTCACTGCCTCATTCTTTCTAGCTATTGGACTTACCCCTATCTGGACCCTCCACCTTTGACCCAGAGGATAGGTCTCCTGCCCTCACCAGATTATTGAATAGAAACTTTGAGGGATTTGAAGAAGTTTTTGCTAGTCAGCTGCCACTTGGACTTAAGATTGCTTCATAACATCTGCAGCAGGATTCTATTTCCCTAAGACAGGCCGGTTTGACTATGTATCTGAGAGAGATATTTTGTCATGGATGCTGTAGTTTCAGGGAAGCCAATCAACTTACCCATCATGATATTATGGTATATAGCAGATTGTGGAAGTAAGAGAAAATCCTGTCTTCCCTATGGCATGATCTTGACTAGTTATTCAGAAGCCAAGGGATTGTTTTTAGTGATAGTGAGCCCAAGAAAAATTTGAGACATACTGACTATATCTTGGCCACTATTCATCGCATGGGCTTCAAAAGAAATGGTAATTGGGAAGAAAAGGTCAAGATGATATTAGAGATGAGGACAGAGTTGAAGACATTGGAGCTGAGGTCCCTTCTGTTGCTGGACCGTCTGAGGCAGGACCTAGCTGCATTATTCTCCTCCACCTCAGGCTTCATCTTCTTCTGTGAGTTTTCAGATAGCAGTTATGTCAACTTAGATCTATTTTGCTGAGTTTGATAATCAAAGGAAAGATGAAATTGGAATTAAGAGAAGAATTAGAGAATTAAAGGAAGATATCATTTCAAGACTTGACTTATTTTCATTCTCTATTGGTACTCATGTGGATTCCTCAAGTGAGCTTAAGAATATCTTTGAAGACTTAAGGATAGCTGGATCCAATGTGTATCTTGATAGAACCAATCAGTTAAGAAGAGATATTGATGCAGCAGTTGATCAAATTCAAGTAACCATGAATGACTTCAAATAAAAGGATGATATCATGGAGATGATTGGACACTTAAAAGTTTAATTTTCAAGCGTGTCAAATGACTTATAGTTATCTCTAGATTTCCTTCAGATTGTAAGGAAATTTTGCTTTAATATGAATGTATTTGAACTTTGATGAATCTAAGTTTTTAAATTTGATTCCATGTTGTATTACATTTTGATGTAATTTGAGTACTTTGAAGTAATGAGAAAAGTTATGTTCATTCAATTATGAGTACTTAAATATCTTTGATTGCTTATGTTTAATTTGATATAATTTTGAATATCTCAATACTCAATTGATAACTTAAATGCTGAATGAATTCGAATGAATTAATCAAGTTGATGCTCTGATGCATTTCAACCTTTTTGTTGATTACAAAAAAGGGGGAGAGATTTATATGAATAATCGTATATGCATCATCTTTTTAATTGCCCTAATTAAAAAAGGGGGAGAGAATTAAATAAGAAAAAGGTTATTTGGCTTAAGTTTTAAATTTAAATTTTTTTAATTATAAATTAGGTTCATAGGGGGAGCTACCTCATTGAGGGGGAGCCTTTCCATGAACACAAAAGTTGATTTTGGATCATAAATTTTCAATTTATAATGCATATACTCAATGTTTTTGTCATCATCAAAAAGGGGGAGATTGTTGAGAAATTATTGAAACATAATTGCCCCAACTTTATTGATTTTGATGATTTCCAAAAGCCATGAGTATTTAAAGAAAACAATGAGTTTATTATCAAAAACCTTGAGCTTATTCAAATTGAAAAATGAACTAAATGGTTTAATTCAATGATTTTTGAATCAATTTGAAAAGAAGTTTCAAGCTCTATTTTAGATTTGAAAAGAAATTTTACATAATATATTTTAATCATGAATTCTTGAAACATGTCTTGAATCATGCTTAATGTCATATTTATTGTATTCAAGTCAAATTATTTAAAATTATTTTAATTAATTGGGACGAGTTTTAAAGTCAATCAGAACATTTTTCTGATTTTTGTATCGCTCCCGAGCCGACTCAAGGGTTTCCGAGTCGACTCCCCAATTGTCTGAGTTTCAATGTTGTCGAGTCGACCTTGAGTTTTCAAGAGTCGACCCCTGATTCGCGAGCCGACTCCTGACTGTGCGAGCCGACTCCGCTCAGACACCAGAAAGTCTCATTTTTGAGCACTTCTCGAGTCGACTCCCCATTTCCTCGAGTCGACTCCCGACTTTCAGGAGCCGACACTTTAGTTTTCGCGAGTCGACCCTTCAATGTTTTAAAATGTTTCTATTTTTGGTAATCGACTTCGAGCCGACTCCCCAGAGCTCGAGTCGACTCCACGAAATCTGGGCGCGATTTTTAACGATGACACATCAGCCCCAACGGTAAGATTTTTGAATAACGGCTATTTTTCCTTGTCTCTAACGGATATATTTTTGCAGATTCTATAAATAGAGGAGTTCTTTTCAAATCAAAACAACCCAGAGAAAATCAAAAAGAGAGAAAAGAATATCATTTGAAAAGAGGGAAAAACAGAGCATATTGGAAAAATCATTTAGCTCAAAGAAGAGTGATTCAAAAGGAGTGAAATCCAAGTGAAAGTTTCGTCTACTCCTTCTCATCAATCCAAGAGCCAAAAGAAAATCCAAAGCATTTCAAAGGTCAAATCGGAGGATTTTCAAAAGAGGAAAAAGCTTCATCTCAACTCCAAAGTCTTCAACGGTCAAGAATCTTGCTGAGGCGTGATTCAACACTTCAAGAGGAGTTGAAGAGAAGAAGGAAAAAGCCAAAGCCACACCATCTGCAATACAATCAGGCTTTTCTAACCTTTTAATATTTTGTACTTCATTTGTATATTTGCTCAAGGGGAGCACTTTATTGTTCAAACACTATCATTATTATTTGTTTGCTGATTCAATCAGTGGATTGAATCAGTGGAGGTTGGTATACCTCGTTGCAAGCCGGAGTGCTTGTGTTGGGTTAGTTGTGAGCCCGTGAAAAACAACGTGTAGGGTTTTGTGCTGGTAAGCCCGAGTTAAAACCAGCTGGGTTCGTTGTGCACCCGGTAAAACAACAAGTTTGAGTTGTGAGCTTGGAAAACAACTCGGCTGTAATCTAGAGAGATTATAGTGTGGACCCAAGTGAATCTTGGGAGTGGACGTAGGTGTTGGTTGCACCGAACCACTATAAAATTATCTTGTGTTTGCCGTGCCATATTTTCTCTTCTCTATCTCTCTTATATTTGCTTGTGCATTGCTTATTAGTTAGCCTCTCACTTGCACATCTTGCTAACTAATCAATTAAAGTTAAAAAGTCTTAAATTTTTAAAGAACCCAATTCACCCCCCCCCCTCTTGGGTTGCCATCTGGGCCAACAATTTTAAATAAAATAAATTTTTATAAAATATAATAATGAGAAAAAAAATATTGCAACGCAATTCAGTGCGTCGTAATATTTTAAAAAAATTAATTATGTTAAATAGCAATGCAATAAACCAGAAAATTAGAAAAATTATGTTTTAATTTAGCAACGCACTTGTTGTGTCGTAATTATTTTAAATAAAATTAATTTTTATATAATATAATTATCATATTAAAAAATTACGATGCAACCCTTTTGCGTCATAATATTTTTAAAAAATTAATTATATTAAATAGGGATCGATCCGAGATCGGTCGTGGCCGATCGGGATCAGGGCTTGGATCGATCACAACCGTCGAATTATCGGCGATCGGACCGATCGCCACGGTCTGAGATCGGTTATGGCCGATCGGGATCAGAGATTTGATCGATCGCAACCGTCGGATCGTCCGCGATCTCGGATCGATCGCCACGGTTCGAGATCGGTTGTGGCCGATCGGGATCAGGGATTGGATCGATCGCAACCGTCGGATCATTCGTGATCTCAGACCGATTGCCACGGTCCGAGATCGGTCGTGGCCGATCGGGATCAGGGCTTGGATCGATCGCAACCGTCGGATCGTCAGCAATCTCAGACCGATCGCAATGGTCCGGGATCAGTCATGGCCGATCAGGATCAGGGCTTGGATCGATCGCAACCATTAGATCGTCGCCGATCGGATCGATCGCCACGGTCCGAGATCGGTCGTGGCCGATCAGGATGACGACTTCGATCGATCCAACCATTGGATCATCGCCGATCTCAGACGGATTACAACGGTCCGAGATCGGTCGTGGCCGATCGGGATCACGGCTTGGATCGATCGCAACCATCGGATCATCGCCTATCGGATCGATCGCGACGGTCCGAGATCGTTCATCGCCGACCGGGATCGATCAGGGCTTGGATCGATGGCAACCATCGGATTGACGCCGATCGGTCCGATCACCACGGTCTGAGATCGATCATGGCCGATCGGGATCAGGGCTTGGATCGATCACAACCGTCAAATCGTCAGTGATCTCGGACCAATTGCCATGGTCCGAGATCGGTCATGGCCGATCAGGATCAGGGCTTGGATCGATCGCAACCGTTGGATCATCAGCGATCTCGGACCGATCGCAACGGTCCGGGATCGATCATGGCCGATAGGGATTAGGGCTTGGATCGATCGCAACCATCGGATCATCGCCGATCGGACCGATCGCCACGGTCCGAGATCGGTCATGGCCGATCGGGATCACGGCTTCGATCGATCGCAACCATCGGATTGTCGCCGATCTTGGACAGATTGCAACGGTCCGAGATCGGTCATGGCCGATCGGGATCACGGCTTGGATCGATCGAAACCGTCAGATCGTTGCCTATCGGATCGATCGCAACGGTCCGAGATCGTTCATCGCCGACCATGATCGATCAGGGCTTGGATCGATGGCAACCATCGGATCGACGCCGATCGGTCTAATCGCCACGGTCCGAGATCAGTCGTGGATGATCAGGATTAGGGCTTGGATCGATCGCAATCGTCGGATCGTCGCCGATTGGACCGATCGCCACGGTCCAGGATCGGTCGTGGAAGATCGGGATCAGGGCTTGGATCAATCGCAACCGTCGGATCGTCGCGATCTTGGACCGATCGCAATGGTCCGGGATCAGTCGTGGCCGATCGAGATCAGGGCTTGGATCGATGGCAACCGTCGGATCGACGCCGATCGGTCCAATCGCCACGGTCTGAGATCGGTCGTGGCCGATCGGGATCAGGGCTTGGATCGATGAAACCGTTGGATCGTCGGCGATCGGACCGATCACCACGGTCCGAGATCGGTCGTGGCCAATCGGGATCAGGGCTTGGATCGATCGCAACCGTCGGATCGTCAGCAATCTCGGTCCGATTGCCACGGTCCGAGATCGGTCATGGCCGATCGAGGTCAGGCCTTGGATCGATCGAAACCGTTGGATCGTCGGCGATCAGACCGATCGCCACGGCCCGAGATCAGTCATGGCCGATCGGGATCAAGGCTTAGATCGATCGCAACCATCGGATCGTCAGCGATCTTGGACCGATCGCAACGGTTCGGGATCGGTCGTGGCCGATCGGGATAAGGGCTTGAATCGATTGCAACCGTCGTATCGTCACTGATCGGACCGATCGCCACGGTCCGAGATCAGTCGTGGCCGATCGGGATCATGGCTTCGATCGATCGCAACCGTCGGATCGTCGCCTATCGGATCGATCGTGACGGTCCGAGATCGTTCATCGCTGACCGGGATCAATCAGGGCTTGGATCGATTGAAACCGTCAGATCGTTGGTGATCAGACCGATCGCCACGGTCCGAGATCGGTCGTGGCCGATCGGGATCATGGCTTGGATTGATCGCAACCGTCGGATCATCAGCGATCTCGGACCGATCGCAACGATCCGGGATCGGTCGTATCCAATCGGGATTAGGACTTGGATCGATCGCAACCGTCGGATCGTTGCCGATCTCGGACTGATTGCAACAGTCCAAGATCGGTCGTGGCCGATCAGGATCACGGCTTGGATCGATCGCAACCGTCGGATCGTCGCCTATCAGATCGATCGCGATGATTCGAGATCGTTCATCATCGATCGGGATCGATCAGGGCTTGGATCGATGGCAACCGTCGGATCGATGCCGATCGATCCGATCGCCACGGTCCGAGATCGGTCGTAGCCGATCAGGATCAGGGCTTGGATCGATCGCAACCGTCGGATCGTCAGCAATCTCGGACCGATCGCCACGGTCCGGGATCGGTCGTGGCCGATCAGGATCAGGGCTTGGATCGATCGCATCCGTTGGATCGTCAGCGATCTCAGACCAATCGCAATGGTCCGGGATCGGTCGTGGCCGATCGGGATCAGGGCTTGGATTGATCGCAACTGTCAGATCATCGCCGATCAGACCGATCGCCATGGTCCGAGATCGGTCGTGGCCGATCGGGATCACTGCTTCGATCGATCGCAACCGTCGGATCATCGCCGATCTCGGACGGATTGCAACATTCCGAGATCGATAGTGGCCGATCGGGATCACGGCTTGGATCGATCGAAACCGTCGGATTGCAACGGTCCGAGATTGGTCGACGTCGATCGGTTCGTTTGCCATGGTCCGAGATCGGTCTTGGACGATCAGGATCAAGGCTTAGATCAATCGCAACCGTCGGATCGTCGCCGATCGGACCAATCTCCACGGTCCGAGATTGGTCGTGGCCGATCAGGATCACGGCTTCAATCGATCGCAACCATCGGATCATCGTCGATCTCAAACGGATTGCAATAGTCCGAGATCGATCATGGTCGATCAGGATAACGGCTTGGATCGATCGCAACCGTCGGATCGTCGCCTATCGGATCGATCACGACGGTCCGACATCATTCATCGCCGACCAGGATCGATCAGGGCTTGGATCGATCGCAACCATCGGATCATCGCCGATCGGATCGATCGCCACGGTCCGAGATAAAACAATTTTTAATATTGCGACACACATATTGCGTCGCAATGTTTTTAAGAAAAATAATAGCAATAAAAAATTTTAAAAAAATGCATCACAATTATTTTCAGAAAATATAATTTTTATCAGTTATAATTATTAAAAAAATATTATGACGCATTAGCGACGCATTTCCTACAAAATAATTTTTTAGAAAAATAAATTTTAATATTGCGACGCATGTATTGCGTCCCAATGTTTTTTAGAAAAATAAATGTAATTAAAAATTTAAAAAAATATTGCGACACATTATTTGCGTCACAATTATTTTCAAAAAATATAAATTTTATCAGTTATAAATATTTAAAAAATATTGCGATGCATTTACGATGCAATTTTTTAGAAAATATAAATTTTATCAGTTAAAAATATTTAAAAATATTACGATGCATTCGCGACGTAATTTCCTAGAAAATAAAAATAATTTTTTCAGAGAAAACAATTTTTAATATTGCAACGCATTTATTGCGTCGCAATGTTTTTAAGAAAAATAAATGTAAGAAAAAAAATTAAAAAAAAATATTACGACGCAATATATGCGTCGCAATTATTTTTAGAAAATATAAATTTTATTAGTTATAAATATATTAAAAATATTGCGACGCATTTGCGATGCAATTTCTTAGAAAATAAAAATAATTTTCTTAGAGAAAATAATTTTTAATATTGCGATGCACTTGTTGCGTCGCAATGTTTTTAAGAGAAATAAATGTAATAAAAAAATTATTAAAAAAATTACGACGCACTATATGCATCGCAATTATTTTTAGAAAATATATTTTTAATAAATATTTAAAAATATTGCGATGCATTTGCGATGCAATTTTCTAGAAAATAAAAATTATTTTTCAAGAGAAAATAATTTTTAATATTGCGATGCATTTATTGCATCGCAATGTTTTTAAGAAAATTAAATGTAATAAAAAAAATTAAAAAAATATTACGATGCAATAAATGCGTCGCAATTATTTTTTAGAAAATATAATTTTTATCAGTTATTAATATTTAAAAAATATTGTGATGCATTTGTGACGTAATTTTCTAGAAAATAAAAATTATTTTTTTGCCGGACATTGGCGCCAAGTTAGCGACTCATTAGCGACGCAATTAGTTACGTCGCTAAGTTTGTATAAAAAAATAAAAAAGCCAAAGTAGCGATGGATTAGCGATGCATTGTTGCGTCGCTAATCCATAATAATAATAAAAAAATAGCGAGTGATTAGCGACGCATATATTGCATCGCTAATCACCACTTTTTAAGATCGGGCCGGCCCCCCTCTCCCCCGCTTCCCTTCTCTTCTTCTTCCTATCCTACCCTAGCCGCTGTCCGTCCGCTCCTCTGGCTGTCCCCATCCTCTCCCCAAGCGGAAGCTCCCCCCACTCCGGCGGCATCCCCTAGCGACCGAGGTAAGCCCATCATTCTTTTTTTTTTATTTTTTTTTAAATAGAGTCCGGCCATGGCCGGTGCCGTGGCCGACCGTGGCCTGGCCACGGTGGCCAGGCCACACAAAAAAAAAAATTTACTGTTTGGGGGGGATTTTCCCCACCCCCCTTCGTCTTCTCCGGCCACGGCCGCTGCCGTGGCCGGCCGTGGCCTAGCCACGATGGTCAGGCCACAAAAAAATTACTATTTGGGGGGGGGGAGGTTTCCCCACCCCCCCTTCGTCGTCTCCGGCCATGGTCGCTGCCGTGGCTGTCTTCTCCGTCCACGGCCGCTACCGTGGCCGGTCGTGGCCTGGCCACAGTGGCCAGGCCAAAAAAAAAATTTACTTTTTTGGGGGGGTTTTCCCCACCCCCCTCCCGTTTGTCTTCTCCGGCCACGGCCGCTGCCGGTGGCCAGGCCAAAAAAAAATTACAGAATAGGGGGGGGGTTTCCCACCACCCCATTCGTCGTCTACGGCCGTACCCCACCCCCCCATTCATCTTCTACGGCCACGGCCGTGGCCATCTTCTCCGGCCAAGGCCACTGCCGTGGCCAGCCGTGGCCTGGCCACGGTGGCCAGGCCATTGGAAAAAAAAAAAATAGTTAGGGGGGGTCCTCCCGTTCGTCTTCTCCGGCCACGGTGGCCAGACAAAAATAAATAAATAAATAAAAAGGTAATAGCTAGGGGGCTTTTCCCCCACCCCGGCCCCTTCAATTAAAAAAAATTAACACTCATAAAAAAATTAACAAAAAATTAGATTCTATCATATTTTATTATTTTTAAAAATATTTTCAAATAATTTGATGATAAATATAAAAATATAAATATATTTTTAAAACATGGGCAACTTAATTTTTTTTAAAAAAGTAACAGCTAGGGGGGATTTCTCGACCCCCGGCCCCTTTAAAATTTTTTTTTTTTTAACACTCATGAAAAAAAATTAACTAAAAATTTAGATTCTATTATATTTTATTGTTATTAAAAATATTTTCAAATAATTTCATGACAAATATTAAAAAAATATGACCACTAATCTAATTTTTTATTAGATTAGTTATAAATTAATTAATTTATGTCATTAGTCGGAGCTCTTTGGATAGACTGATTGTTATGTCTTGATTATGCAATAATATTTGTAATGCTAGATAGAATGTCTTATTGTATTATTATTTAATTTATAGAATGTTTATGCAATAATTAATTTAAGCAGAATGTTTATGCAATAATATTTGTGCATTTGTAGTTATTTACAATTGTTATGTCTTGATTATTTACATTCTGCTTCAAATTGAATGATGCATTAAATTATGTAATGCTAGATAGAAAGTCTTGTTGTATTATTATTTAATTTCAGCAACAAATTAGTAGTTTCAATGATTTATATTTTAGTCTTCACAAACATTTATATTCGACACAATAATCTTAAGAAGTCAGTGACTATATATATAGAACACTATTCCTATATGTATAATTGACAAGAAGTTAAGAATAACAAGCATAAGTTCGATTGTCTTCGGACTTCCATATTATTAATCACAGCACTATAACCTTTAGACCCGTTTGAGAATTTGTAAGCCTTAGTCTTGCAAATTCTCAAATTGTCCTGGTGGACAGTTTGAATATTTTTTGCGATATGTTAGTCTGCTATTAATCATCGTTGGGTGAGATTGCGGTTTGTATTTGCTCATACGTTCTCCTAGTGTGGCATATATGCCACACATTTAGGAGAACATATGGGGAAATGCTGCCGAAATTTCAATGTAACCGATCGATGATAATTAATAGCAGAATAACATATCACAAAAATATTCTTGAATGGGATAGGGCCTTACCTTTTAGACATGGAGTGAAGGTAGAATTAATTTAGGACACTTGAATGCTTGTGAAGTCTCATGATTAAACGGACCGCCTTGCGGCCCGACCCGAACTCAAGCCCTAGCATTAGCCATGAACCTGTGCCTCGGTCCTTGCTAGCACGCCAAGGATCGTAGCCGTGGCTCGCCTTGCATGGTAGGGACCTTAGTTGTCTAAAAAAAATTGGTTTAGTTATAAATGATTTAAATGGTTGTTATTAACCTTAGTTGTGTAAAAGAAATAATTTAGTTATATATTTAGTAATACTAATATAGTTTTATTTTTGGTTTCCTTTAATGGTTTACCAGACTTTGTATAAGTCGGTCAAAAATGAGCGGGCTCGCTTTGGATGTATGCAAGGATAAAAGATGGCTTGCTTAATCCAGATTTTCTGAATGGATTGGAAGAATTTATCGCATTTGCATGTAGCCAACCTGAATGGATGGATGGGCCTAGGATTAGGTGCCCATGCAACTTCCACAGGTGTCAGAATAAAGCCTACAGAGATGTGAAACTGTTAAGGTGCATTTGTGTAAGAAGGGGTTTGTTCCTGATTACTATGTTTGGTACTGTCATGGTGAACCAGAGGATATTCCAGCAGCTGTTATAGGCCAACAAGAGTCAATTCCCGTAGATGAACCATTTGTGAATTTAAACACATATGAACAAATGGTGATGAATGCATCGGGTAATGAATTCAATCAGAATACATTTATGGAAGAACCAAATCCAGATGCACAACAATTTTACGATATGTTGCGTGCTGCAAATCAAGAATTGTATCCTGGTTGTGAGGGTCATTCCCAGTTGTCTACAGCTGCTCGAATGTTGAATATTAAGGCAGAACATCGATTATCAGAAAAGGCGTTCAATTCTGTAGCTGGTTAATCAAAGAAATTTTGCCAAATGATAATGTTGCAGCAGACAGTTTTTACGCAACAAAGAAGTTGTTGCGTGGGCTTGGGCTCCCAGTTAATAAGATCGATTGTTGCTTGAACAATTGTATGATATTTTGGGGTGAAGACTCAGAGCTGAGATGGTGTAAGATTTGTGGGCAATCGAGGTACAAAAACACGAAGGAGGAGCCGTACAAGTAGGAGGAAAAGTGTGCCTTACAAGAGGATGCATTACTTTCCTCTTACCCCACGCCTGCAGAGATTATACAGATCTGAGGCAACAGCTGCTGATATGAGATGGCATGCCGAACATGAATCTAAAGAGGATGAAATGCGGCATCCATCAGATTCAAAGGCTTGGAAGCATTTCAATGAAAATCATCCTGATTTCGCTGAAGATATAAGGAATGTGAGATTAGGTCTTTGTACCGATGGCTTCCAACCATTTGGTCAAGCGGGGCAACAGTATTCATGTTGGCCTGTGATACTGACTGTATATAACCTTCCTCCATGGAAGTGCATGAAAGATACTGCAATGTTTTTAACCGTTTTGGTTCCAGGACCATCAAATCCAAAGGAAAAGATTGATGTCTTTCTGCAACCGTTGGTGGCCGAATTGAAAATGTTGTGGGAAACAGGAGTGTAGCCTACGACATTTCTATGAAACAAATTTCATCATGAGAGCTGCTTTGATGTGGACAATAAGTGATTTCCGGCATATGCAATGTTGTCTGGTTGGAGCACTGCTGGACGTCTGGCATGCCCTCATTGCATGTATGATTCGGATGCATTTACATTGCAGAAGAGTGGTAAGCAGTCATGGTTTGATAACCATAGGAAGTTCTTGCCCCCAAATCATCCTTACAGGCGTAACTTGATCGCCTTCCGGAAGAACAAAGCAGTCACAAAATTTGCCGAACCGGTTAGGTCCGGCACGGATATATTTGATACTATAGAGCATTTGGGGTTGATGTATGCATGGGAACCGATGCAGATAGAATAAATGGCCGTATATGTAAAGAACATAACTGGAAGAAGCGAAGTATATTTTGGGATTTGCCTTATTGGAGCACAAATCTCATCCGGCACAACTTGGATGTTATGCATATCGAGAAAAATTTTCTTTGATAACATATTTAACACGGTGCTAAACATCCCGGGAAAAACAAAAGATACTGCAAAGTCAAGAGAAGAACTTAATCAGTACTGCAGAAGAGGTGATTTGAGAAGGAGTGCCGATGGGACCTATCCTAAAGCCTGTTACACTCTTGACAGAAATTCACGAGAAGTTTTATGTAACTGGCTTAGAGGGTTAAAATTTCCAGATGGTTATGCCTCAAATATCGGTAGGTGTGTGGACATGCATAAGCTCAAGTTGTTCGGCATGAAGAGTCACGACTGCCATGTTTTCATGCAACGGTTATTACCTATAGCTTTTCGTGAGTTGCTTCCGCAACATGTCTGGAAGGCAATTACGGAGCTCAGCTTATTCTTCAAGGAGTTATCTGCCGCAGTCATTACTTCTGCATCCATGGCAAGGCTTGAGGAGGAAATTCCAATTATTTTATGCAAGCTTGAGCGAATATTTCCTCCCAGTTTTTTTGACTCAATGGAGCATTTACCGGTTCACTTGCCATACGAAGCGAGCATAGCTGGTCCCGTGCAGTATCGCTGGATGTATCCTTTCGAGAGGTAAATATATACATCATTAAGATATGTTGACATTTCAAATATTATTTCATTGCGAAAAATTGGTTAATTTTTTGTTTCAACTTTACATATAGGTATCTTAAGAAGTTAAAAAATAATGTGCGTAATAAGGCAAGGGTTGAAGGTTCTATATGCAATGCACACTTGGTCGAAGAAGTTTCAGCTTTTGCCTCGCATTACTTTGAGGGTCACGTCCACACGAGGAGCCGAAATCTTGGTCGTAACGATGACGTATGTGTGGACGAAGGAGAAGCTAATGACGTAGAATATCAATTTTTAAAGCTATCGGCCGTTCATTTGGTGGGCAGAAGTCAAGAAATCTTAGCGATATGGAGTATAATGCAGCACATTATTACATCCTAATGAACTGTAGAGAAGTCGATCCATATATTGAGTAAGTGTATACTTCAATGCTAATTGAAAATTTAATTTAAATTACAATATACCATAATATTTAATTTCTAACATAGTTTTCATCCTTTTCATCCCATAAGGATGTTTTGTGATAGACAACGACAGATGAATCCCGACATCAGTCAAGTTGCAATTGGGCAGAAATTAGAAACGGAGTTTGCTTACTGGTTTTATGAATTTGTGAGTAGTATCACTCAATCAATTTCATAATGGCTTTATTTTTTGAATTGGATGAATAGCTTATTAATTTATAGGTAAACGGTCCATGGTCCACAACCGACAATATTTTCATTAAATGTCTATCGCAATGGCCATTGAAGACCGTAACAACCTCTACTGGCTATTTTGTAAATGGGTACAAATTTCAGATTGAACGATTAGCAGCTTCAAGAGGCACGCAGAACTGGTGTGTGTTAAAGGAGAAAGTGTTGGAGCAAATATGCAGGATTATTATGGAAAGTTAGTAGAGGTGGTTGAAGTTGAATATCCCGGTTGGCCTATGAAACGAACCGTATTGTTTCGTTGTGATTGGTTCGATCCGATAGTTCCTGTGGGCAAAAGGGTTCATAACGACTACAATTTGGTTGAAGTGAACCATCGACGAAGATTGCAGAAATATGACCCATTCATCCTTGCATCCCAAGCTCAGCAAGTCTTTTACTGCGGATATCCAAGTTTGCGCAACGACAAGCGAGATTGGTGGGCCGTTTCTAAAATCGTCCACGTTCAACAATCGTATTAGAGGAGAGTTCATCAAGTCAATCAGCCGAGTGCCCTGCATTTCAAGAGGATGAGATGGAAATGCATGCAATTGAGGACGACACAAGGGCTCCTGAAACATCACTTAGAGATCCAAATGGTGATGTCCAAGAAATTGCGGATGCAAATGTTCGGTTTCCTTCCGATGATAATGAAACTGATCGCAATCCGATACGGCATCGGATGTTGAACCAACATTTCACGAAACAAATGACACCGATTAAACATAGAGGTTTTTTAAAATTTAACTTTTTTTTATAAGTGTTAAATTTTTACATAGTCAATCATTAATCGTAATTTAATTGTGAATCTTTAGTATTTTCAGTATGACGGGCAGAGGTAGATCTACCGACGACAGACGGAGTGAGCAGGGACGTAGCCCTGCTGCATCAGATCACATGAGCGTCGGAGATGGAGAGTTTGGATCTCCAGCAGATCGCACAGC
Organism: Calamus simplicifolius; assembly: GCA_900491605.1. Taxonomy (NCBI): domain Eukaryota; kingdom Viridiplantae; phylum Streptophyta; class Magnoliopsida; order Arecales; family Arecaceae; genus Calamus; species Calamus simplicifolius. The sequence continues at coordinate 780,502 of UESW01004085.1, forward strand.
CTTCGATCTCTCCAGCAGTATCAGTATTACCATCCAGCCGATCGGCACATACCTCCGAGAGTTCTTCCACCATCGGCCGCACCGTACTTCGACTTGATGCTCAGGGGATGTAAGTATATACTAATTAAAAATATATGTTTATGTTTTTAAGTCAATTACTTATAAACATGCATTTTTTTAACAGATTCATTGAGCAGCATCATGTATCCAGCCACATCAGCGCCGTATTTCAGAGGCGTGCAGATCCCAGTGGCTACGATTGGCGCCACGTATCTCCAGCCACGAGGGAGTTTTATTTTTCTGAGTTTCAGGTAAACTTATTAAATACAATTTATCAGTGATATAAAATTTCTTAATCTTAATAAATTCAGAAACTAACTGTTTATTTTAATGCAGAAAAAGTTTACGTGGGATCCTGCCAGCCATGATGCCATTAGGGCAGCATGGGAGGCTCTGACGGGACGCCGATACTCCGACATGCTTCATCGTTGGAGGTCATCGGGTCAGCGTCCTGCGCACGTGCCAGAGGGTATTTGGCACGAGTGGCAGCAGGCCTGGGAGTCCGATGGCTGGCGCAGGAGGTCCGCATCAGCCAGCACGAACCGCCGATCTGAGAAGGGCGGTCCTGGCACGGGTCTCTCCCGCCATACTTCGGGCTCCATTTCGATTCAGGAGCACAGACGGCGTATGGTAAGAAAACATAAATATTTTAATTACTATTTTAGTTATTTACAAATATTTGTATTAATATCATTTTTTTATTGTTATAGTCTGAGCAGGAGGGCGGAGATCCTGGTGAGTTTCGTCTATTCAGGGCGACACACACCAGGAGGGACGGTTCCTGGGTCGACACGCGATCACGGGAGGTTGCGGTAAGAAATTAGATTTATGTAGTATCTGTTTAATTTCTAAAATTTTATTTCGAGAAATTTATTAACTCATTTATTGTTGATTTCATAATTTCAAAGACACGAGTCGAGGAGCTTCGCTCCCAGGCATCGCAGGTCGACTCTACTGATGGGGAGACGCCCGTCGAACTCTCAGCAGAGGAGAGTCGACGTGTGTTTTTGGAGGCTGTTGGTGCCCAGCCACGAGACCGCAGGGTCTATGGTCTGGGCACTAGAGCTTCTACATATTTTTCCCCATCAGGCCTCCAGCTCGCGAGTTTCTGGTGATCTTCCTCCCGAGCGTTTAGAGACTTCGCAGATCTATTGCAGAGGAGGTTCGCAGGATTCGGCAGGAGGTCGAGCAGATTCGAGGATCGTATGCGAGGCCGGGATCAGGAGGTTGCAGACATGCGAGATGAGATGCATTATTTGCGGGATATGGTTAGCCGCTTGTCGCAGAGTCTCCAGCCTCCACGTGATCGCTTCAGATTCTTGATGTATTTTTTTTCTTTTTTTATGTTGTAAAAAACTTCAAAATTTTAATATATAATTATTTTTGAAAATTGATTATTGTTTGGATTGAGTGAAAAATGTTTGTATCAATATTTAGATTTAACGAAATTGTATTAACCGTTTTAATTTTTAATATTTTATTTTTTAAAAAAAATTTGCGACGCATTAGCGACTGAAATTGCATCGCTAATATTTTTAAAATATTATTATTAAATATTGCGACGCAATGACCTGGCATCGCAATAATTTAAAAAAAATTTAATAGCGACGCATTAGCGACTAAATTGCGTCGCTATTATATCTAAAATATTTTAATAAATATTGCGACGCAATGACCTTGCGTCGCAATATTTTAAAAATTTTTATTTGCGACGCATTAGCGACTCAAATTGCGTCGCTATTATAAAAAATATTATTATTAAATATTGCGACGCAACTAATGCGTCGCAATATTGCGACGCAATTGAATGCGTCGCAATATTTAATAATAATTTTAAATATTAAAAATTAGTTTTAAATTTAGCGACGCATTTGGATGCGTCGCAATATTGCGACGCATTGTTGCGTCGCAGAGAGTCGCAATATTGCGACGCAATTGCGACAAATTATTGCGACGGACATCTGAGCGACGCCGTCATTGCGTCGCAATAGCATGTTTAGCGATGCAATTGCGACGCATTTGGCGTCGCAATATTTTTTTCCCCTTGTAGTGAAATGCGTCGCTAAATAGCGACACAATTCAAACAAAAATTAAAAAATAATTATAAATTTTAAATAATTTTAAAAAATCGTTAATTTAGCGATGCAACAAAATGCATCGCTAAATAGCGACGCATTAGCGACGCAATTCAAAAAAAATTAAAAATTAAAAATTTAATTTTTAAATAATTTTAAAAAAATCGTTAATTTAGCGACACAACAAAATGCGTAGTTAAATATCGATGCATTAGCGACGCAATTCAAAAAAAATTAAAAAAAAATTATAAATTTTAAATAATTTTAAAAAATCATTAATTTAGCGACGCAACAAAATGCATCGCTAAATAATAACGTATTAGCGACGCAATTCAAAAAAAATTTAAAAATAAATTTTAATTTTAAATTCTTTTAAAAATCATTAATTTAGCGACGCAACAAAAAGTGTCGCTAAATAGCGACGCATTAGCGATGCAATTCAAAAAAAATTAAAAAAAATAATTATAAATTTTAAACAATTTAAGAAATCATTAATTAGCAACGTAACAAAATGTATCGCTAAATAGCGATGCATTAGCAACGCAATTCAAAAAAAATTAAAAAAAAATTGAATTTTAATTTTTAAATAATTTTAAAAAATTATTAATTTAGCGACACAACAAAATGCGTCATTAAATAGTGACACATTTGCGACGCAATTCAAAAAAAAAAAATAATAATTATAAATTTTAAATAATTTTAAAAAATCATTAATTTAGTGACGAAACAAAATGCGTCGCTAAATCGCGATGCATTAGCGATGCAATTCAAAAAAAAATTAAAAAAATAAATTTTAATTTTTAAATAATTTTAAAAATTATTAATTTAGCGATGCAACAAAATGTGTTAAATAGTGATGCATTAGTGAAGTAATTCAAAAAAAATTAAAAAAAATAATTATAAATTTTAAATAATTTTAAAAAATCGTTAATTTAGCGACGTAACAAAATGTCGCTAAATAGCAATTCATTAGCGACGCAGTTCAAAAAAAAATTAAAAAAAAAATTAAATTTTTAAATAATTTTAAAAATTATTAATTTAGCGATGCAACAAAATACGTTACTAAATAGCGATGCATTAGCGACGTAATTTAAAAAAATTTTAAAAAATAATTATAAATTTTAAATAATTTTAAAAAATTATTAATTTAGTGATGCAACAAAATGCGTCGCTAAATAGTGATGCATTAGCGATGCAAAAATTTAAGAAATTTTAAAAAATTGTTAATTTAACGATGCAACAAAACGCATCGCTAAATAGCGATGCATTAGCGACGCAATTGAAAAAAATAAAAAAAATAATTTTAAATTTTAAATAATTTTAAAAAATCATTAATTTAGCGATGCAACAAAATGTGTCACTATTTAGTGATGCATTAGCGATGCAAAAATTTAGGAAATTCTAAAAAATCATTAATTTAGCAACCCATTAGCAAAGCATTTACAAAAAAATTAAAAAAAATTAAATTTTAATTTATCGCTCGGTATCATGGCTTGGATCGATCGCAACCATCGGATCATCACTGATCTGATGTATCGCAATGGTCCGATCGGGATCATGGCTTGGATCGATCGCAACCGTCGAATCGTGTCCGATCGGATGGATCGCAACGGTCCGATCAGGATCATGGCTCAAATCGATCTTAACTGTCAGATCATCTCGGATCGAATGCATCGCAACTGTCCGATCGATCGATCATCATCAATCAGGATCATGGCTTGGATCGATCGCAACCGTCGGATCATTGCCGATCGAATGGATCGCAACGGTTCGATCGATCATAGCAGATCCAGATCATGGGTCAGATCGATCGCAACCGTTGGATCGTCTCCGATCAGATGCATTGCAACGGTCAGATCGATCATCGCCGATCCAGATCATGGCTTGGATCGATTGCAACCATCGGATCATCTCTGATCGGATGCATCGCAACGGTCCGATCGATCATCGCCGATCGAGATCATGGCTGGATCAATCGCAACCGTCGGATTGTGGCCGATAGGATGGATCTCGATGGTTTGATCGATCATCGCCGATCGGGATCATGGCTTGGATCGATCGCAACCATCGAATCCTTGCCGATCGAATGGATTGCAACCGTTGGATCATCGCTGATCGGATGGATCGCAATGGTCCGATCGATCATCACCGATCGGGATCATGACTTGGATCGATCACAATGGTCGGATCGTCTCCGATCGGATGGATCGCAACGGTCCGATCGATCATCACCGATGGGTATCTAAACTTGGATAGATCGCAACCGTTGGATTGTCGCCGATCGGATGATTGCAATGGTTCAATCGATCTTCGCCGATTGGGATCATGGCTTGGATCGATCGCAACCGTCGGATCATCTCTGATCGGATGCATCACAATGGTCCAATCGATCATCGCCGATCGGGATCATGGCTTGGATCGATTGCAAATGTCAGATCGTGGCTGATAGGATGGATTGCAACGGTGCGATCGATCGTCGTCGATCGGGATCATAGCTTAGATCGATCGCAACCGTCGGATCCTCGCAGATCAGATGGATCGCAACCGTTGGATCATCGCCGATCGGATGGATCACAACGGTCCAATCGATCATCGCCGATCGGGATCATAGCTAGGATCCATCGCAATCGTCGGATCGTCTTCGATTGGATGCATCACAACGGTCCGATCGATCTCGCCGATTGGATCATGGCTTGGATCGATCGCAAATGTTGGATCGTGGCCGATAGGATGAATCGCAACGGTCCAATCGATCGTCGCTGATCGGGATCATGGCTTGGATCGATCGTAACTGTTGGATCCTCATCGATCGGATGGATTGCAACCGTTGGATCATCGTTGATCGGATGGATCGCAACGATCCAATCGATCATCGCCGATCGGGATCATGGCTAGGATCAATCGCAACCATCAGATCGTCTTCGATCGGATGCATCGCAAATGGTCCTATCGATCATCACCGATCGAGATCATGGCTTGGATCAATCGAAAACGTCGGATCGTGACCGATAGGTGGATCGCTACGGTCCGATCGATCGTCGCGATCGGGATCATGGCTTGGATCGATTGCAACCATCAGATCCTTGCCAATCGGATGGATCGCAACCATTGGATCATCGCGATCGGATGGATCACAACGGTCCAATCGATCATCGCCGATCGGGATCATGGCTAAGATCAATCGCAACCGTCAGATCGTCTTCGATCGGATGGATCGCAACGGTCTGATCGATCATCGCCGATCGGGATCATGGCTCGGATCGATTGCAACCGTCGGATCGTCTCCGATCAGATGCATCGCAACGGTCCCATCGATCATCCCTGATCAGAATCATGGCTCAGATCGATCGCAACCGTCGGATCGTTGCCGATCGGATGGATCACAACGGTCCGATCGATCATCGCCGATCAGGATCATGGCTCGGCTAGATCGCAACCGTTGGATCGTTGCGGATCGAATGGATCGCAATGGTCCGATCGATCATCGCCGATCAGGATCATGGCTTGGCTAGATCGCAACCGTCGGATCATCATGGATCGGACGGATCGCAACGGTCCGTTCGATCATCGCCGATCGGGATCATAGCTGGGATCGATCGCAACCGTCAGATCATTGCTGATCGGATGGATCGCAACGGTCCGTTCGATCATCGCCGATCGAGATCATGGTTAGGATCGATTGCAACCGTCAGATTGAAAATTAAAAATTCGTTACTTAAAAATATCGTTAACTAATAAATCTAAAAATAAAAAAATAGAAAATTAAAAAAAAATTTATTAATTCAGCAATGCAGGTAGTTGCGGTGCTATTTAGCGACTAATAAACGACGCATAATGCATTCTTTGCATCACTAATTAGTGACGGATTAGCGATGCAACTATGCGTCGCTAATCCTAATTTATATATTAACTCCCCTCCCCCCCCCTCCATTTTTCTTCTTCTTCTCACGGCTTCTCCCCTCACCTGCCCAACCAGTCTCTCTCCTCCTCCATCTTCTCCACCTCCGGCGGCTCTCCGGCACCCGAGCACCTTGCTCCGGCGTCTCCCCGGCACCCGACACCTCGCCAGCGATCCCTATTTCCGGGTAAACCTCCCTTAGCTCCCTCCCTCCCCTCCCTCCCATCTCCCCATTTCCTCCCCCCCTCCCGTGGCTGTCTTCTCTGGCCACGGCCGCTGCCGTGGCCAGGCCCAAAAAAAAATTAACAGGGGGGGTTTTCCCCACCCCCCTTCGTTGCCGGCCACGGCCGCTGCTGTGGCCTGGCCACTGTGGCCAGGCCCAAAAAAAAAAAAAATTAACTGGGGGGTTTCCCCACCCCCCTTTGTTGACGGCCACGGCGGCCGTGGCCGTGATCTCCGGCCACGGCCGTCTTCTCCGGCCGCGGCCGCTGCATGCCGTGGCGGTCGCGGCCTGGCCACGGTGGCCAGGCCAGCCAAAAAAGGGGGGGGGGGGTTTTCCCCACCCCATCCCGATTAAATATTATATAAAAAATTTATTAACATAAAAAAATTTATTATAAAATATTATTTTTTTATATTACAAAATATTTATAACTAATTTTACTAATTAAATTATTTAATTATTATTATAAAAATATTATTAATAAGTTGTTTTGATATATTAACCTTAATAATTTATTCAATCATATTATTATATCAATTAAATTTAGAAAATCATGTGCAGTAATATCATTATATATAATAATATATTACAATAGCGATGGAATACACTATAATATTATATTAATATTAAAAAAATTATATTATATGATATTATATTAGAATATAATGAATCTATAACATCATTATATTGAACTATTTTGTGTTTGATGAATTTTTAAAATAAATTCGAAATAGTTTTTTTTCATGCATGTCTTTTTGTCAGAATGTTATTATAAGTTCATGTTACAATATTAAATTTAATATTATATTCTTTTTTACCCATAAAAAATATTTATAATAAACTCATTATGAATTAATATGAAATTATGATATACTTAAATATTTGGATTTTTTGTTATAAAATATGAAAATTAAAATTTATTGTCCCTTTAACCTATAATATTTACTGTGATCATTAAAAAAAAGTATGTTTATGATAATTATATTATGTCATAATATTAATAATATCATATTATTATATGTATTAACTTATATTAGTTCATAATATATAATATAAATAATTTAAATAAATTATGGTATTATAATAAATAATGGTTGCAATATAACATCATTGTAGTATTTCTTATTCGTGATTCTGATAAATAGTAAATTAATTAAAGAAATTGCTTTACGATTATTTAGTGCTTATGTTTTAAATTAATTCAATCTTAATTGATTAGTGATTTTTAAATAGTCATGGTTCAATTTTCAGTCTATTAAACTATGCATGGTAGTTTATTGGTGAACATCTGACATATGCTATTCCATATTATTGTCATTATGAAATTGTTGTGAATTAGGCTTTAATTTAAGTTACAATTCCTTCATTGGGATATGTTATGTTGGGGATTAGATTATATATGACTTTAATAGATGTGCCACGATTGATATGTTATGAAAAATTTCGGTCTAGCCTGTCCAATATTGAAACCATAGTATTATTACATATTACTATGCATAACTATTGGATTAAGGTTGTTATCTCTGACGTAATATCAATTTTATAAGTTTGTAACTGTAGACCACAATCAAAATATATATACAATCAAGAGAACTTGCAATATTGTAATCTTGCAAATTCTCAAATTATTTTTCTTAAGAATATTATATCTCGCAGCACTGAAACCTTTAGACCCGTTTGAGAATTTGCAAGACGTAGTCTTACAAATTCTCAAATTGTCCTAGTGGACAGTTTGAGATTATTTTTTACAATATGTTAGTCTGCTATTAATTATCGTCTGTTGAGATTGTGGTTTGTATTTCCTCATACGTTCTCCTAGTGTGGCATATATACCACACATTTAGGAGAACATATTGGGAAATGCTGCTAAATTTCAACGTAAACGATGATAATGAATAGCAGAATACCATATCATAGAAAATAATCTTGAATGGGATAGGGCCTTACCTTTTAGATATGAAGTGAAGGTGGAATTAATTTAGGACACCTGTATACTCGTGAAGTCTCACAAACTCTACGTGGCACGGCTTTGCAAAGGAGGGACCTTAGCATGGCCTGGCCTAATCAATTGGCTGCAATTATTAAAAACAAAATTGATCTATTGTTTTAAATTTTTTAAATGGTTATTATTTACCTTGGATGTGTAACATAGCTAATTTAGTCATAAAATTATTAATACTAATATTGTTTTATATTATGGTTTTATTTATTGATTCATCAGAAAATTGTATAAGTTGTTCGAAAATGAGCAGACCTCGCTCTTGGATGTATGCAAGATTAAAAGATGGCCTGCTTAATTCAGATTTTTTGAATGGACTGGAAGAATTTATTGGATTTGCATGTAGCCAACCTGAATGGATGGATGGGCCTAGGATTAGGTGCCCCTGCAACTTATACAGGTGTCAGAATAAAGCGTACAGGGATGTTGAAACTGTGAAGGTGCATTTGTGTAAAAAGGGTTTTGTTCCTGGGTATGATATTTGGTATTGTCATGGTAAATAGAGGAAATGGGTGTAGCTGTTACAAGCCAACAAGTTTCTATTTCCATTGATGAACCATGTGCAAATTTAAACAGATACGAAGAAATGGTGATGAATGCATCGGGTAATGAATTCAATCAGAATACATTTATAGAAGAACCAAATCCAGATGCACAACAATTTTATGATATACTTCGTGCTGCAAATCAAGAATTGTATCCTGGTTGTGAGAGTCATTCCCAATTGTCTATGGCTGCTCGGTTGTTGAATATTAAGGCAGAACATAGATTATTGGAAAAGGCATTCAATGCAGTAGTTGGATTAATGAAGGAACATAGATTTAGTATTTTCAGTATGTCGGGCCGAGATAGATCTTCCGCCGATGGACAGAGCGAGCAGGAACGTGGCCCTACTGCATCAGATCACTTCATGAGCATTGAAGATGGAGAATTCAGATCTGTAGCCTTCGAGTCTCATAGCCGATCGACACAGACATTTGAGAGTTCATCCCATGTCAGCTGCACCATACTTCGACTGGATGTTGATGGGAAGTAAGTATATGGTAATGTAAATATATGTTTGTGTATTACCAGTCATTTACTTATAAATATGGATGTTTTGTAGCTTTATTGAGCAGCATTCTGTATCGAGCCGGATCAGCTCCATATTCCAGATCTGTGCTGATCCCACTGGCTATGATTGGCATCATGTATCTGCGGCCATAAGGGAGTTTTATTTTTTAGAGTTTCAGGTAAATTTATTAATACAATTTATTACTGATTTAAAATAACTAATCTTGATATATTCTTAAACTAATTATTTATTTAAATACAGAAAAAGTTTACGTGAGATCCAACCATACATGATGCCGTTAGGGCAGCATGGAATGCTCTTGCGGCACGCCGATACTCCGACATGCTTCATCGTTGGAGGAGATCGGGCGATCGTCCTGTACATGTGCCAGAGGGTATTTGGCATGACTGGCAGTAGGTGTGGCAGTCTGAGGCCTGGCAAAGGAAGTCCGCATCAGCTACCATGAACCGCTGATCCGAGAAAGCTGGTCGTGGCATGGGTCTCTCCTGCCACACTGCGGGGTCCATTTCCATTCAGGAGCAGACGTCGTATGGTAAGAAAACATCAATAATTTAATTACTAATTTAGTCATTTGCATATACTTACATTTATATCATTTCTTCGCTTTTGTAGTCTGAGCGAGAGGGCAGAGATCCTGGTGAGCTCAGCCTATTCAGGGCGATACACACCAGGAAGGACGGTACCTGGGTTGATGCATGATCACAGGAGGTTACGGTAAGAAATTTGACTTATATTGTAACTGTTTAATTTCTTAACTTTTATTCAGGTTCGTATATTTATTCATTTATAATTCAAAGGCACGAGTCGAGGAGCTTCAGTCCCAGGCATCGCAGGTCGACTCCACTGATGGGGGACCACCCGTCGAACTCTCACTAGAGGAGAGTCGACGTGTATTTTTGGAAGCTGTTGGTGCCCAACCGCTAGACCGTAGGGTCTACGGTCTGGGCGCTAAAGCTTCTAGATATTTTCCCAGCTCCACTTCGCACAATTCTGGCGATATTCCTTCTGATTGTTTAGATGATATTCGAAGATCTATTACGAAGGAGGTTCGACAGGAGCTTCGGCATGAGGTTCGGCATGAGGTTCAGCATGAGGTTCAACATGAGCTTTCAGACATTAGAGAGCAGATGCGTCGGATGGAAGATTTTGTTCGCCAAATATCACAGGGTTCATTTTAGCCTCCGCAGCCTTTCCGTGATCGTGACAGTACAGATTCTTGATGTATTTATTTTCTATTTTGTGTATCCAAACCTGTCATTATTAATAAAATAAAATTTTATGCATTATCAAAAATTTTGTAATGAATATTAGCGATAATGTTTCAATTGAATAAAATTAAATTGCATTAAGAGTTTTAAATATTTATTTTTTTAACAAAAAATTTTTTATTATTTTTTTTAAAATGATTTAATAAATTGCGAAACATATTGCATCGCTAAATTGAATAATAATTTATTTTTTTAATTTTTGCGATATTAAAAAATAAAATAAAAATTTTGCGATATTAAAAAAAATAAAAATTTTGCGATGCATTTGCGATGCTAATTTATAAATTTCCTTTTTAAAAAAATTCCAATCAGAAATTAATTTATCATTGCAATTTTTTTTAAAAATAAAATTTAATTTTTGTGACGCATTAGTGACGTATATTTGCGTTGCTAAATTGCGATACATGATTTTGCATCGCAAATGCATCGCTAATTTGCGACGATGGAATATTCGTCGCAAAATAGCGATGCAATAAATGCGTCGCTATTTCATCGCTAAATAGCAACGAAATTGCGACAAATAGCATTTTGCGATGAAAGTTACAGCTACGACGGTATTGCATCGCTAAGGCGTCGCTAAATCAATTTAGCGACGTATTTTGGCGTTGCTAAAATGAAAATTTCTTGTAGTGGTAGACCCTAGACAGATCTTTATACACTCTAGATCGGCTGAAGTACGATCAGATTTGATTGCTAAAAGATTAGAACGTTGTTATGTGGATCAATTGTTTCTAGCTCCTTATAACTCTGGGTAAGTACTTTTTTAATGAAAATTGATACTTTTGATATAAGTTGTTAATTATCGTTATTATGTTTATGAAGGGATCCCTGGTCCTTGGTGGTTATTGATCCTCATGGGGACAAAGTGTATTTTTGTGATTCTATTGGACGTTCAATAGGAAAGAATTGAAAGGTATTATTAATATGTAAATATTTATAATTTTATAGTAATTTACCTGGGTTATATCATTTGAGTCTCACACTATTATTATACTTTGCTATATTAGTGCACTCAAAATATACAACGCTAAAGCTGATCGAGTTGTAAGAAAATACTTACTTGAGAGTCAGTTAAGGTATATTGAGTTGCACATTCTTTTTTATAATTCATAAAATTAGATTTTATTTGTTTGAATCTTATAAAAACTTTTAAATTTATTTTCAAGTGTCCTAAGCAACCATCAGGTGTTGAATGTGGCTATTACTGTCAGCTCCCCCTCCTCTCTGGGGCCACCGACAGCACATCTGCACACTTGTGGTAATCGGATAGAGTTTTACTAGTCTTTATGTAGCGCTCCATAAAGAGCTAGAGAACCCCAACTAATTATCATAAGTGGCAGACACACGAAAACACATCCTGTTAAAAACTTTTCACTTTCATCTCAATTATATACACAAATCACCCAATCAACATTAAGCATCAACCTGCTCAGATAATATTTTTCATGACATTCCTCAGGCAGTTTACAAGATCACATTCACATTCGACATTAAAATCCTAAGTGCACACATCATACTCATAATTTCTCCAAAACATAAGTCTCGTATTCATATCCAAAAAGGTCTAAAACATCATTACATCCCACTGTACACATACACATATACAAAATACAATTATCAAACCACCTCTCTCAATATACAAGGCTAGCATTTAACACTCTTGCATCCAAGCAAGCTTCACCAGCTAAGGGTCCTGTCCTGCTTATCTTGTGATCCTGGCAGAAATACTCACTGATCTGAAAGAACATTTAAATCATAGAGGGATGAGACCTAAGTCCCAGTGACTGGATAACCATCTAACTATGGAGAAATAGAGAACCATAACCTCTTAATTTCAATCGTATGCTGAAACTATTTAACTTGTACAACTCAAAGTACATTTTTAACATGATATCAGATAAAATAAAATGTAGCTTATTCTTCAAATAACATATCAGTACTGGAATACTCTATAATAACTCTTCACTGAAAGATAACTCATTAAAATAAAACTTCATGCATTACAATATGAAGATATGCATTCTTTATCTACAACCCAGACTCCCATCAGGATCTGCTTGCCCACTGGCATCTCAAGTAAGATCTCCCTCTCGGGATAACTATTTGGCCCATTGGCCCTTTTTATATCACAACATATGCTTTTAGATCTCATGATGCTGGGCTGTGTGTGTAATGCCTCTGAGGTACCACCCTACAGTCGCCCTTCTGTAGGTGTACTCTCATCGGGTGCGTGACTAGCAACAGGATCCCCGCACAAATAGCACCCCTTACCCGTGCGGTTCACCTGGCAAAGTGCTTTGTTCCTTAACCCTGGAACCTCGGGTTTTCTCTCTGCCCCCACGGGCTATATATAGTAATCAGCTCCACTGAGCTATGATTCATGCCCCCACGGGCTGCTCACAACCAGCCCCACTGGCCTGGTTAGGCATGCACTCACCCCTGATTCTGGGGTTCATCGTACGATCTGTTCGCAAGGAGGTGCCGGCTCGATAGTAGTGTGCAATGCTCATGCTACAGTACAGTCTAAAGGGTGATCAGCCCCCTAGCTGCCTGATGCTCAGTATGACTCATACATCATTTGTAAAGCTTTATCATGCAAATATGCCATGTATACATTAAAAATTCCCTCATCGAAACTCATGCTTATGTGTTTATGCTCAAAACTCATTTATCAGATTATCATATACTAGGTTCTCATTTCTCATATTTAAAACATACATAATACTCTGCTAAACATAACATACCATAACTAGGTATAAATCTCATTATACTAGCTCAAATTAACCTCTCATTGCTAGATGAGAAATCCACTCACCTTAGTAGGTTACTCCTCGACTGGTACAACTGGTACTCAACTCTGGTATTTCGGCTCCCTGGAATAACCCTCTTGACCTACGTCAACATACAGATACAATAGCTATTAGGATTACCTCCACACGAGGTTTTCCCATGAACCATGCATGCATACATGATCTATCCTCTAATATCTCATTATTTTCTTCCACCCTTCTCTACTCAAGATTACTTCTACTATTACCTCAAAATACACTAATCTAAGAAAATCTAAAGTCATACAAGATCTAGGGAAGCTATAGCTTACCTGGAGTCGAGCACAAACCCCAAGCTTCCCTTTCCCTTTCTCTTTCTTCCTCCTTTTTCTTCTTCTTCTTCTTCTTTTCCTCTCTTTTCTTCTCTTCTCTTTCTTTCTTTCTTTTCTCTGGCTGAACCCACGTTCCCCTTTTTCTCTAATGACTTGGGGACCAAGTCATAGGAAACTTAAGGGTTAAGGCATGCCAAATCTCCCTTTTACCCTCAACACTCTTAACACGCTTTTTGGAAAACACGTGGCTCACTTATAACCATGATATTTTGCCCTTATTTTCTTTCCTAAGTTGCCCTTAACACAATTTGCAATTGACATCGGAGCCTTTTCCCATTTTGCCCCTGATATAGCATTTTTTTAATAGATTTATAGCCCAGATCATCCTTTTTCGCTTAAATCTATACTTTTATGTAACATTTCTAAGAAAAGACTTTACCATCTTGAAGAACTCGATTTTAGAAATCCAACGGTTCAAACGGCATCCAAATCGGACTTGAAACGGATTAAATATGAATTTCTCAAGATTTAACTCAGAAAAACCTGCCGTCGCGGAGTCGGCTCGAACAGATTGGAGTCGGCTCGAGCAGAAGTAGGGGTCGACTCCAGAAAAGTAGGGGTCGACTCCTGAAAGTAGGAGTCGACTCCAGCACTGCAGGGGTCGACTCCTAAGCGTGCCGAAAGTTTAAAACCGTGCCGGAGTCGACTCCACTCCATTAGAGTCGACTCCAACCACTAAAAACGTCATTTTAGGATAAAACTCAAACTAAACTTGATTTTTCTTGTGATTTAAACCCATTAAAACTTAAGTCTCTCAATTTCTCAAATCAGACTCATTAACATTTAGAAATATACTTATTTACTCCAAAATTTCTTCTCTTTACATTTATCAAAAGGCCAACACACCCATATTTCAAGAAACTTTCTGACTTTCATTTTAACTGAAAATGCCATAGATTACAAGGTTTTCAGGATGTTACAATTCTCCCCCTCTTAAGAAATTTCGTCCTCGAAATTTAGCTAGATATATTTTCAAATAGATGGGGGTACTTAAATCTCATCTCATCCTCTCGCTCCCATGTAGC